>LOJH01022046.1:0-20048 GCA_001685095.1 Ellobius talpinus
ACCCACTGAGACAGTGGGGCTGATCTAATGGGAGCTCACCAAGGCCAGCTGAACCAGGCAGATTCTTTAGGGAGCAATTCTCTTGTGAAGCTGCCAACTGTTCGCAGCAGACACTGAAGCAGAAGCACCTCATTGGAGCTATGGGTACACTAGCTGGTCGCTGGGTCGGGCTATGCAAATACAGTCTATGAACAGAGATAACTTTACTTTTTCGTGTGTGATTTGAATGATTTGCATTTCTTTTGCTAACCGGCAACTCTGGCTCAAGTACTGTACAGAATAGAACTCATTTGAATGGAAATCCTTCTTTCATTTATCTTCATGAGTGCTTTAGTTTACACTGTTGGCTATTGGCCACTATGGAAGCTCATGCTCCTATGTGGTTGCAGTTATGTTAGGATCATTTCCTTATACTCGTAGTTTTTTAAACATTATGAAAGGGTATTACATTGTTTTCAAACATCTCTACACTAATTTATTTGTTACATTAGTTTCTTATATGGCATTGGTTACTATTTACATTCAGAAATATCATTGTATTCCAATAACAAACCTCAGTTGGCCCTAATGTAATGGTCTGCTCTGTCCCTTTAAGAGACCTGCCAGGCCCATTCCCCCCAAGAGGCAGCTTCTGTCTCTCCCTTCTCCCCTTTCCACCGTTCTGTTTCTCTCTCTCTCTCTCTCTCTCTCTCTCTCTCCCTCTCTCTGCTCTTCTCCCTTCTCCCCTTCCTTTCTATACTCACTAAATAAATATCCAGCCTCACTCTGCATGACACCCCTATCTATCTGTCTCTCACCCACCACACCGCCCGGCCTTGTGGCACCCTTCCCGGGACCAGCCGTTTTTGGAGACCTGCAGGGTGGTCTTGTGGCATGCCTACCTCTCTGTCTATCCTCGTGGAATTGGCTGCCCCCTCGAGGTCTCTCACCCACTATGCGGCTCCCTGCCTGGGATTCATGGCCCACTGCAGCCCCTCGGGGAACTGTGCAGTCTCTGCCTGGGACTGGCTGCAGGCTGCCGGCTCCTGCTTGGGGACCTGCATAGTGGTATCATGGCCCACTGCCTGCTGCGCCCCTTGGGGAACCTGCAGCATTTTATTTTTACCATTTCACCTAGTGGAAATGATCCCTTTAATATTTTTGAATATTTGAATTTTTACATCAGTATTCACACATTTACCCTAAAATTTTCTTGCTTTTTTTTAATGATTTTGATATTGGGATAGAGTTGGTCTCATACAATCAGTTTGGAAAAAATATTTTCTTTTTATTTGTGTATGTGTGGGGGGAGAATTTCTCCAGAATTCATTTTAATTTTTCTTTGGTAGAATTTTCCAGTAAAGACATCTGTTCTGGAGCTTTCCTTTGCTGAGATGTGCTTAGTTAGCTGTTCAATAATTGTACTAATTTCAGGTCTGTTCAATTCTTTATTTATCCATAATTCAGTATTGGTGTGTTTTATGCTCTTGTGAATTTATTGTTATGGTTTTTATTGTTCAAATCTTTTATCTCCATAGGTATTTATTTTTAAATATTTTACTCTCTTTTATGCTATTGTAGATGCTATTTTTATTCTTCTAGATTATTCAATTTGTAATTAAATACTGACAGTCCTTTCTTACGGTCCCTGTAGTTTTGTGGCATTCATTGTAATTTTTCCTATCATTTCTTTTTCTTGATAATTGATTCTTTTCTATTTTTCTTAGTATAGTTATGGTCTTGTCAACTTTCAAATCATTTCATAAAACCAACTCATGGGTCCAATGGGCTTTTAAACTGTTCTTCTACTTTCTTTATTGTTTTCTGCTGCTCTATCTTCTTCCATCTGCTAACTTTGGGTTTCATTTCTTCTTCTTTTTCTAGTTTCTTATTGTCTAAAGATCTTTCTCTCTCTAGAATGTAGGTATTTCTTGATATAACATCTCTAAGTACTGTTTTTATTGCATAATAAAAGTTTGATGGGTTATATTTTTATTCATCTCAATTTGTTTCTAATTTCTTCTGAGGTATCTTTTGACTTAAGAATGAGCTATTTAACTTCCAACTATTTGTGGATTGCGAATTTTACTTTTATTCTGTTTTTGCCAGGAGACATATTTGATTTGTTTGTTTGTTTTTGTTTTGTGTGTTTGTCAAGACAGGGTTTCTCTGTGTAGCAGCCCTGGATGTCTTGAAACTTATTTGGTACACTTGGTTGGCGTTGAGCTCAAAGAGATCCACAGGCGTCTACCTCCTGATTGCTGGGATTAAAGGTGTATGCCATTACACCCAGTCAGGAAACATATTTGATGATTTGATGTAGAATCAGCCTCCTTATATTTGTTAAGACTCCTTTCAAGCTTTCAGGTTGCCTTGTGCTGGTAATTTTATATCCTTGTTAGGTGGAGTGTTCTGGATATGTGTTTCAGGTTTAATCTGATCACAATACTTGGTCCTTTAGTTCCTTATTATTTTGTTTGTTGAGTTATTTTATCCATTATTGAAAGAGAGGTATTTAAGTCTACGGGTAGAGCAATATTGTCTCTCTTGATTTCTTGCTGAGGTGCATATAACAACATAATGGTGGTGTTTCCTCGTTGAGGCGACACATTTGTTATTATATAATGTCCACCTTTTTTTCCTTTTGAGTTTTTGAACTATAATCTATTTTGTCTGATGTAAATATGGCCATTCTTTGTCCCTTTTAATTACCACTTGCATGGAAAAAATATCCAACTTTGACATTTGAGTCTATTTTATCCTAATATCTAAAATGAACCTCATGGATAGTATATAATTTTGATCTCATGTGGTAATTCTTGAATTCACTGCAAGCTTATTTTTAATTCAGAATTTAGTTCCTTTACACTTAAAATAACTATGAATAGAAAATACTTATTGTTATACTTGACTCATTATTATCTTGTGTATTATACTTTATTTTTCTTTTTAATTTTCATTTTTGGTATTTTTTGGTTTTGTACTGAAATTTTTTTATTTCTTTCTCATTTCCCTTTGTGTATCTTCCACATCTATTTTGGTTGTGGGTAGACTGGAGATAATAAAACATCTCCACCCATAGATGAATAGATAAAGAAAATGTGGTACATTTACACAAGTAAATATTACTCAACTATAATGAAAGTTTGAAGCAAATGGATAAAGCTGGAGAAATTGTACTGAGTGAGGTAAATCTTGCCCAGAAAGATTAATGACACATGTTCCCTCATGTAAGCAAATCATAGCTTCAAACCTTTTATGTCTTACTTGGAGCAGAAGTGGAGGCTAGGCAACTAAAAAGGGACCTTTTGGAGAGAAAGTTAAGGATGCAGGAATACTAGATTATACATCAAATGAATTCTTCCAGGCATAATTACTACAAAAATAAACTCACAGCAGCTGTGTTTACCTACTCAAAGCCTACACAAGATCAAGCCAGTCAAAATTACAGCATAGATGGGGAGGGACCCCAAGGCCTAGTCATTGGTACACCTGTAATTAGCATCTGATGATTGTGGAGTTGAGAGAGTCACTCTCCTGAGGACTTGATCATTGGTAGGTTGTTCATGCCCCACTGAAAACCTCAACTTCCATGTGCACATGGGCATGGTTAACTAGGCTCAGAGAGTAATTAATGACAGAAAACAAAAAGCAGACATGATGTTGGGAAGATGAAGAGGGCACTAGCACAAGTTGGAGGGAGGTAATTGTGAATGGATATGACCAACAGACGTTACATAAATGTATCCACTCTCCAAAGAACAAATTTAAAATGTTTTAAAATTAATATTAATAAATAAATATAATAAAATAAATTTAAAAGATGAGCTTATGAAGTTGGGAGAGTGATGTGCTGGGTGAGTCATAGGGGAATTAGAGGGGAGAAATTGGGGTTAAAATAGTCTTATCTCATTGTATACACGTATGAAATTCTAAGAAAATAAACTAAAACTTCTTATAGCTTTGACAATATATATTAAGCTGATAACTTAGTGTCAGTAATACATAAAACCTTCTACTCATTAACTTTTCATTTTCTTAAGTTATTATTGATACAAGGTATGTTTCTGAGTTTGTATCCATTTGGCATAATTTTATTTCTTTTTATGCTTTTATCTTTAAATTCAATGTCAGCATTAAATGTGATTTACATACATAGCATTGCAACTTTATAATATTCCATATTTATTTACATATAAATAATAATATGAAAGACTTTTATGTTTACATGATTGGTTGAGGCTTTCTGGTAGCCCTTTGTTTCAACCTATAGAATTCTAGTATTTATTCCGAACTCCTTAAGCTGTTATTGATCTAAAAATGCTTTTGGAATTTATGTCATTTTTTAATTTGTGTGGGAGGGACATGCATGTGAAGGTGTGTTCTTGCACATATCGAATTCCTAGAGCAATTTCAGGTGTCCTCAATCACACTCTAACTTAGCATTGGGATGGCATTTCTCAGTGAGTTTACTAGCTTCACTGGCCAGAGAATCCATGGGGTCCACTTGTCTCTGTCTCCACAATGCTGGGATTATAGGCATACATTGCTTGGCCAGCTTTTATTTACTGATTGATAGTTTATAAAATTGAAGTCATTCATTTTATTTTGCACTTGTTAGCTTTGCCTGCATTTACGCATGTGCGTCATTTGCTGCACACAGCAGTTGGAAGAAGGTATCATATATACTGGAATTGGAGTTACGGATGTTTGTGAACCAACATGTAGTTGAGAATCAAACCAAGGTCCTCTGCAAGAACAAGAGCTCTTAATTCCTAGACCATCTCTCCAGCTGAGGCACAGTTTTTAAAGTGAGTTTTAGAGATCCAAAGTCAGGCCTTCATGCTGGTACAGCAAGCATTTACCAAGTAACCCCTCTCCTTTGTTTTTAGAGGATATTTTTGCCTGGTATATTACTGTTGTTTGACATGCATTAGTGTCATCAGGGTTTTGAGTGTATCATCATCCTACCTGTGCTAGTTCTACTTCATGACTCAGTTATTCTCCTGGCCACTCTGTGTGATGATGACTTTCCCATCTCTGCTCTATGATTCTTTCTCTATTTTAATTTCAAATGTTTTATAACAATAAACCTCAGTTTCACCCTGTTTAGGTCATTCTTTTCAACCTTAATTTCTTATGGTTTACTCAATTCCTTTGTTTTTCTGTTTTAGTTCTCAAATGTAAACATTTGGACCTTTCAAACATTTGACTGAAGTATGTTTTCTGTGGTCTGGGGCGTAAGTTATCAAAGTGGTGTACTGGTCTCTTTTCAGGAACTTGCCTTCTTTCTGTATTTCTGGTGGCAGACTGTCACTGTCATAACGTAGAATTTCCAGGCCCACAACAAGTTGCTGAGCACCACGGGTCTCTTCAGCATCTAGGTACACAGTGTTCCTGTTACACCTGCATTCCGAGTCAGACAAGTGGAAAGCAATCCACCAGGCTGCTCCCCGGAAGTCTGAATATCAACCATATATTCCTCAAGTTCATTTCCTCTTGCAAAAGAAGCTAGTGATGCAGTATTTCTCTGACTACAGTATTGAATGCCTTCTGGGTGCAAGTCTAGAACTCTTCTCACCAGAATGCCTTCTGGGTGCAAGTCCAGAACGCTTCTCACCAATCCCTAGGTATCTGCAGGCATCCCTTTGCTACGCAGGGTTCTTAATGGTATAAGACAAAGCCAGTCTCTTGGGTAGCCCTCCAAAAACCAGAATGTTGGACTTTGTTCCATTCTGCTCTCACTGGTGGAGAAGCCAAAGGCTGACTTTTACTCCCCACTGCTCCATGCTGGGTTAGTTTGGTAGAAGAACTGTCATGAGCGATACAAGATGATTTCCCCTGACTCATTTCAGTGGGTCTGCTCTTAATTTTGGACATGAATGGGGTGCTAAAGGTTTTAAAGTGTTTTTTAGAGTTCTCATAAGGGCTTTAATTGTTAGGTTTGTGTGTTCGTGGGGAATGAGATCTCAGGTTTTCTTTTCCACTGATTTCTGTGAAGGCAGTTTTTAACTAAAGACTAGTTCTGTTAAAGAAGAGGAAGGGAATGGTATCTGAAGGTTATAAGGACAAGGGGAGATTTTGATAAAATGTAGGAACAGGGACATGTTTTGTGCTGTTGAGAATAAATTAACTCAGACTAATAGACTGATTATGCATACAAGAGCAGTGACTTTTAAAGCTCTGTGTTCAATGGGAACATATGGCAAGCCTGTGGAAACACAGATTGCTGCACAGAGGGCCAGAGTTTCTGGATGGGGAGGTGGTGAAGTCTGTATTTCTGACAGGCTCCCAGGTCATACTCATGCAGCACATCACAGCCAGGTTGGAAGGCTGACTTCCTGATGAGGAAGAAAAAAATCTGAAGGCACAGAACATGAGCTTTGCTCTCTGGTTTTTGCTTTCTTTAGAACATTGAGGGATAAGGTAGTCAAGTAGTTCTTTGGTCTTCCAGTTTCCCTGTCTACCAAGGAATGCCTTGACAAGGCTCCGTAACCCAGGCTGGGTTTGGGCTGGTACTACTCTTTTCTTACCTACCTTCCAGAGCGGTTGGGGTCTTCAATGAGCTCAATTATTTGGCAAGAATGTTTTGTTTCACAATAGAGATTTTAGTGTTAGACTGATGAAGAACACTAATTTCAGACATTCCTCTCTATCATGTGTGGAAATGTCCATGTTGTTCTCATTTTCTCCTATATCAGATGCAGCATCTGAACTCATTGGTGCTTTTTCTACCAGCTCAAAATATCATGGTGCTTGCACGATTCTTATTTGCCCATGCTTGTTGCCTTTTGTTCGCAGCTTTTTCAGGTGCTTGTGAGGTCCTATTTTTCTCTTCAGGCAGCAGTTTAGAGCAGGTATAGAGATTTCTCTAACAGGTTGAGTGAGACTTGCGAGGAACTCTGAGGACATGGGCCTCATCAGCTTGTCAACAGAATTCTAGCATCAGCTACGTTTTAAATTTTGTGGCAATTCACACAACAGGGAAACTGTGCCCCTGGTAAGCCCACTTGAGTGCTAGAAGTTTTGAAACTATGGTAATAGTCCAGAGGTTTTAACAGAATCTGAGCATTGCCTACATGATTCAACATAAGAGGATTATGTTAGCTGAAAATAAAAATAAACACAGCAAACCTGTGATGTGTAAAGAAAAATGTCAACATTTTTCACACTTAAAAACTTATCTCATCGGGAGAAAGTTTTAATTTTTTTTTTAAGAAAAATAAGCAACATTTGGATTGAAAATCCCATTCTGTTCAAGCTGTGACTGCGGAGGCTCCTGTCTTTTCTTGTCAGATCTGCTTGAGAAGCTCCCAGTGTGGTGAAGTCAGCTACAAGCTCTTTCAGGGTCTGAGAGCATAGAATGTACGGAACACTCAACCGCAGTTAACTGAAGCAGAAATGAAAGGGGATCCATTCTGTAGACTTTTCCTCTCTCACTCTCCTGGTCCTTTGATGTGAAGAAAGAATCTCATCTTCTGGGGTGGTGATGATGGAATTTCTTTTCCAGTCAGACTCTTCATGTCTAATCCTACCATGTCTTAATCCTTCTGACTTCCTTCAGGCTCCCTGATGCAGGTCCCATGCTAACGACAGAGTCTGCACCGAGGAGACACTGTCAGAGAAAGGAAGAAAGTTAAATGTTTCACCTCATAATAAAAACAAACCAAACCATGTGGGGGTTGGTAGAGAAGAAAAACTATAAAATGCTATTTTAGAGCTCCTCTGATTACTTCAGCTGTACTCTAGGAAACCTCTTTGATTTCTTTTGAAAAGAAAACATATACATAGTAATGATGATGGTGATTAGAAGTTGTAATAACCTGTAAAGCTATAACTATATGCATTAAAATATAACATGCTTATTATAAACTAATTTTAATGTCTGTATGTTATCTATCATATTATATATCAACTGCAAAGTATGCTTGAGCAGGTAAAATAATGTCTAATGAGATAGCTAAATGTGCACTTAAAATTCACCTAAAAACAACGCATTTATCAATGAAGATCTGAAAATAGATGAGTTTGTTATTCGTGACAGCTAATAAGTTATTCTGTCAATACTCACACCATAATGAGATAGAGTACAGTTTGCATGGAAAGAATAAGAGATTCAAAGATTGCCAGACCAAATTTAGTTATTTTTATAAATATTAGCATCAGTCAAAGCTTTTAAGGTTAAAACTAACAGACTCAAGAGGATCAATTATAAAGTCATAAAACTGTTTTGTGTACTCAAACTTTTTCTGGCCTGCCTATCAACTTCCAAATAATCATACAGAGACTTCTTATTAGTTATGAAAGCTCAACTTAAAGCTTATGTTTGTTACTAATTAGCTCTTACAGCTTAAATTAATCCATATTTTTATTGATTTACCTTCTACGACATGGTTTTTGCCTCTATCCCATCTTCTGTATTCAAATCATTCCTATCTGTCTGGTGACCCCGGCATCTCTGCCCTTCTTCCTAGGAGCATTCTCTCTCTCGAAAAACCCTGCCTAACTATTGGCCATTCAGCTTTTTATTAAACCAATCACAGTGACATATATTCTCACAGTGTAAAAGAATATTGCACAACAGTTTTGAAAACAATAAAGCCCAATATAATTTCAGCTGTTTCTAATTGCGCATCTATTGTGTAAAAAATTCTCAGAGAGGACCAGAATTTCAATGCAACGGGTCTGAATTAATCAGTGCAGGTGATGACAGCTGAACCCAAGGATGAGGAAGGTGGGGTTGGCCACTGAGAGTGAGGTGTGGACCTCTATCAATAGGAGCAGCAGCAGTTTTGCTTCATGGAGGAAACAGAGTGTGAAGATATGGAGTGTGATACATGCAGTTTGAGAGGAAGAATTGGGGTAACACTTTGAAAGGGAAAGAGGAATAGAGACTAGGAGTTAAAAATATGATCCAGAAATAGTACTGCTGAGACTATTTCCCTTCTCTATACTCATAGAGACAAAAAGTGGTTGCCATCACTACTGTATATTTAACCAGTCACATTATCTATAAGTCATACTAATAACAGCAATTGTTACAAGATCCACTGAAGTGACCAGTTACGATTGGTGGTATTTCTGCATTACAGTAACGAAAATGTGTTTGAAAGGGAGAGAGAGAAATTATTCATTCATAGTCATATATGTAGAAAATATGAATATGCAGGACAATTTCTTGAGGCTCAGAGTTATTCAGTAATGTTTCTTTTCTCTTTATGGAGTAAAGTGTAGGTAACATGGATGCTGGAGTCTGATCCCCTATCATCTGAGGAGTCCACTGGGCACTGTCCCGGTGTTCAGCAGGTGCAGCTACTGGCTCAATTTTTATTACATTTTCTTCTCTTCTTGCGTTTGTATTATTTGTCTCTTTTGAGCATAATTTTTCTTATTTTAACTTTGTTATTATTAAGATGAAATATATATTCTAGGGAAAATTTACAAGGCATAAAAATAGCAAAGAGATCTTTAAATGTTCTCAATAATACATGTATGTATCTATACATAGACATGTTTGTATCTATGTCTTTAATACTGTATAACATATACATTATCATCTAGAGAGGTTAACACATTTCAGGGCTATAAACTGATAATAAATCTCGGTAGAAAAAGTAATTTTAAGCAGAGTCTATAAGGTATGAACAGGAGGATGAAGCTGGAAATGTCAGGTCTCTTCTGACTCTTAAAAAAATTACCTTTTCACACATTACAAAACAAGAGGATTGTTGAGGTTTTACAACTGACATTTCCCTGCATCAGTCTTTTATAAGCCAATTTAGAAGTTAATATCAAGTTTTTAGGAATCCAAAAAGCTTCTCTCTTTAACTTCAGTTTATTTGGAAGATGACTCTGAGAGAGACTGTGGCCAGCATAGTCTCCCCCCCCCCAGTGTATTAGTCATTGTGTACGGCTATAAGGAATAAATCCAACTGGTTTACTGGGCAAGATGGACTATGGCCTGCTTCTGTGTCAGCAAGTGAAGGAGAGAGGCAGAGTAAGAACAAAATAAACATTTTCCATAAGAAAAGATAAAGAAATATGTTCACAAATCTACAAAGAAAGTAAAAAGATAGCAAAAAGGAGGAGAAAGTGATGTGTAATAATAACACAGGCAGAACACAGATTCAGCTAGTGAGTTCTTGGCTGTGGGAGGTGAGAGCTGCGAGCTACTTCCAAAGTGTAAACCAGAAGAAAGATGAACAGTACTGCTTCAGAACAAGCCTACAGCCCTCAGTAACCTTAAATCTAGCTGTGGGTTTGATAATACAGTGATTGCTCCGGCAGACAAGTCAACAACAGAAAGAAATCCCATTTGTCAATGTTATGACTGGAAGAGCAGCTACTGGTTGCCTTCTTGAGAAATAATCTATTGCTTTCCTAGGAACACAAGGTTACGGAACAAGAGATCAAGGAGCCTGAATTTGACCTTTGATACCCTCCAGGAGAGGGAAAGCATAGAGAAGTAGTTGTGGTATAATGAAACAGCAGTGCTAAATAAGGGGAAGGTATAGGCAATAAGAGACTATCTTAGCCTGCAATGTACATAGGGAGAAATAGTCTGCCCTTGGAAACAAGAACAGACCTTTGTATCTGAGGACTACTCTGGCTTTGATAGTTTGATCCTGAGTTAAGTGAGTTGATCAAACACCAGAGCCACCTATCTTTCCTTCACTGATGCACATCATACCCAAAGCTGCATTCCTTTAATGGAGTAATGCATACTAAGGTCTTGAAAGGAGGAAGACAGGTCCTTCCTTGTACCAATCTCAGACTTGTGGTTGCTCCACATGACTATTATCATTTAAGATGTAAACATTACTTAATAAGAATCCTGAGCTAATAAACCAAACAGTGATGTAATTACTATAGTTTCTGTGAAATTATTTGGGTCTGAGTGACTGGGAAATGAATGTGCTGTCTCCAGTTATAGTGGTCTGGAACTTTCCTGCTCCCACAATTTATATAACTTAAACAGTCCAGTTTTCAAGGACTCAGAAGGAAGTTGCTACCACACCTCACTCTTATATTTTCTTCCTTACAGTTTCTTTCCCTAGGATGTCCCTTCCCATTTTTGCTACATACTTAGAAGAATTTTTATTTTATTTTAAAAATGATTTTACTATGCATAAACCATGACAAAGAAATGTGAGAATCATGGAAACGCAGTATAAGTCCTCAAAGACAGAAACAGATAGAAGTCAGGTAAAGATTTCAACCATTTTCTGGTAAAAAAAAAAGATAAATGGTGTGAGGGCATAAAAATAAGTGGATTACTTCATCTAGGAAAAATGAAACCGATTAAATAAAGAGTACAGTGGAAAGAACTGACAGTAGTGTTCAGAAGAAAGGATATCAGGATGGTGGACAAATTGTTAAAACACAACACTCAACATCCGCAAGGTCAGTCAGAGAGTGAGCATCTCTACACAGTCTAAGAACTCTGATATATGATCAAGGGACCAAACTGAAGAGACCATAGGGAGTAGGGCAGAACACAGATGGAACAAAGGAATAGAGAACCCAGCCAATGGCGTTATAGCTCAAAGTTTCCTGAAGCCAGAGAAATAGGCATTCAAGAATGAGGCAATTAGAACCCCAAGAGTCTCTGCATAACATACAGTCAAAATGTTAAAAATTCAAAATAAAGAAACTATCAAAAGTTGTAAGGGAAAGACACCAACTACCTGACAAAACCAGAAACATTAGAATAATATCAGATCTACAGGCATCAATCAGAAAGACAGGAAAGTATGGAATTATAGTTCATGTGTCGAAAGTAAGTAACTGTCAGCCAAAATTGCTATATCCAGCAAACCTTTCTTTTGAAATTAAATGAGAAGTAACATTTTAAGACAAGTACAAAGGCTGCTCTTGAACATCAACACTTCACAAAACACTTGAAGTGATACACACAGAGGAAGAAAGAAAATATTCTCAAATTAAAAATAACAACAATAAGGAAAACAATCTTTCAAGTAAACAGAAACTCAAAATAAGCTTGATGTAGTTATTGTAATGTCTGATACAGTAGAATTTAAACCAAAATTAGTCAGATAAGATAAAATATATTACCAAATATTAATTAAGTAAACAATTGATTAAGAAGATTTTTTCAGATATGTGAATAATACATTACAGCTTTCAATTCATAAAATAATTAAATGGACATTAATTGTCAGATAGGTCCTAAAACTATAATCATAGATGGTTTTAACATCTATCTAAAAGATATAGAATATACATTTCTCATGATTTAGAAACAGAATTATGTATAATCCAGCTATATGGCTCCATACTTGAACTTTAAGTCAACATATCAGAGATGCTTGTATAAGCTTGCTTATTCCTGCATGATTTACCATATATAGTATGCCAAGCAACCACAAATATATACATATACACAGTGTAATTTTAGGCAGCTATTAAAACAACAACAACAACAACAAAAAAGTCATGACTTTTCGGGGAAAATGAATGGAATTGAAAATCACTATATTAAGTGAAGTAATCACAGAATCAGAAAGAAATCCTGAATATTTTCTTTTACATGTGGAGCCTATACTTCATATCATGAATGTGTGTGTTTACATGTATCTTTATTTACATTTGTATGTGCAGTGTATGCAACTAGAAAGGATTGTGAAAAAGGGAGAAAGCATTGCTAAGGAAAGGGAAGATAAAGATCATAATGGATTTCAAGTGACCCAACTGCAGAAAGAAAAACTCCCAAGGGGAGGAAAATAGAAAAGCAGGGAGAGGGGCTGTGCATGGGCCACAGAAAAGGTGGTGCTGGACAATAATACAAGGGCAACTTACTCAGGATCTTGATGGAGAATAGTAAACTGGGCTTGTGGTCTCAAAAGGGATAGTCTGTCACAATGACAGCACATGGTAGCAGGAGTTTGAAGTTACTGACCACATTGCTTGTTCAGCAGCGAAAAGGAGAGAGACACACTTGTGCTGAACTAGTTCTCTTCTTTTTATTCTGTCTCTGACCCTAGCTCTTGGATAGTTCCATTTGCATCTATGGTTGATCTTCATTTAAATGTTTCTGGAAATGCCCTCACAGGCACACCCAGAGGGATGTTTCTATGATTCTAAGTCCAGTCAAGTTGATGATGAGTAGTAACGATTGCAGAGTTTCTTCCTCAAAGCTCTTCCTTCAGAAACAATAAGGAGTTGTAGGAGATGGCCGTGGAAAATTCATCCTGGCATCTAAAACCATCACAAAACTTTCCTTGCCCTGTTAGAGAAGTTTTCCTCAGAGTCATTGAGACATGTCATGCTTCTGGGGAATTACCCATTGCCACTGACATGCGAGCATGAATGCTCAGTTCCATTGTCTCCAGAGGGAAGGATTCTGCATGTCATTTGTACTCAGAGTTCTCCATGGATACATCAGGGGTCATGACCACACCTGCAGTCATGCCCAACCTGTTTTCCTCCTTTCTTGTCCTGCTCCCCTTCTATCAGCTTCTCTACAAGCATGTCTCTAACAGCTCCATCTCAGGCAGTGCTTCCAGGAAACTTTCTCTAGGACAGGTGGTTTGGAGTGAACAATAGAAACTGACATATAAATCAACCTATCTTCGCATGTGGCCCTGCATACATGCATCAGATGATTCCCACAGTCCATAAATAGGAAAACTTCTACCCATCTCCTAAGGCTTTGAATATCCAGAACAAGAGTAAATGAACAAGAAAACTTTTCACAAAAGTAAGAAATACTTCCTACTAATTTTTGAGGTTCATTTAATGAAATATCTATAAATTTTAAAAGCACTAAATTTTTACCTTTCCTTTTTAGTTTTTAATTCACACCATTCTTAAGTTGCTCTCTGTGTTAAAGTTTAGTTATCTGTTATTACAAGAATGGTGGGACATACAAAATACCAAGTTTATGTGAAGATAAAAATAATAGCAATAATATTAAAGTAAAAAGTTATTAAGTTCAGATTGCCTTAGGTCATGGCATTCAGAGCTGTAACAGTGAACATGAAAATTAGAATGAGGAAGAGGAAATTGCATTATTTTTCAGGAGCAGAGAAAAGCTACCACCTAGGAAGATGAGATTGAAAATGACTTCTGCTAGAACAGACCCAATTAACTATCCACATTTAAATATACCCAGGAAATTCTTAAGAACATTACACTATAAATAAGATGTTTAAATTAGAGCCCAGGAAAAGTGAGAAGATAATGGAAGCCAGGAGCAGACTTAATCACAGCCTCTGTGCCTCCCCCTCAGCCCCCTTGGTGTTTTGCATGTCACGATATGAAAGGGATAAAAAGGAGTTGAGGTCAAGATTTTATTTTAGTTTAAAATTAATAGCGCCTGTAACTGTTAATTCAAACTGAGATTGGAATTGTTATCTGCTGGGTGCTGTTGTTCTGAATGGCGGGTACCTGAGCTGTTACTCTTACATGAAGCACATCCCCTGAGTCATGGCTTTCCTTGATCCCATTTTCTTTTAAAGGTGATATAAATCCCAAGTTCTTATGTCCCCTACTTCTTGAGAGATGAGAACTTGATGTGGGAGGTGATGTATGCTGTGAATATGCTTTATTGCCATTGGTTAATACAGGAGCTGCTTTTGGCCAATGGCTTAACAGAGTAAATGTAGGCTGAAAGAGATATAGAGAGAGAGTAGGCAGAGTCAGTGAGAAGCCATGTAGCCGCCAGAAGACAAAAATGCAAACTGTCAGTTGGAACCTTGCCAGTAGGCCATGAACATCATGGTAAAATATAAAATAATAGAAATGGGTTGATTTAAGATATGAGAGCTAGCTAGAAATATGCATAGGCTAATAGGCCAAGCAATGATTTAATTAAAATAGTTTCTGTGTGGTTATTTCTAGTCTGGGCTGCCAGAAATCAATGAGCAAACTCCGACTACAAGAATTGGCTCTATTTTATTTCTCTTATGTTAGTTAGTCTTCCATTATGATTACACAAACTAAGGCAAACAAACTTAAAGGAAGAAAGATTCATTTTGACTCCTATCCTTGGTCTAATGTCACTGAGTTTTGTTGTTTCAAGGCCTGTGAGAAGGCAGAGCATGATGGTGGGACCATGTGGGAGACCAAAGCTATTCACCTCATAGTGGCCCAGGAAACAGAAAGAGAGCCAGCAGGGAAGGCTTCAGGAAGAAAATGTAACTTCCAAGGGTATCAGTGCTTTCACTAGACTGATGCCTATACCTAGACCTGGTCTCCTAAAGTTTCCACCAACTTCCAAAATTCCATTAAGTTATGAATCAGTAAGTTGACTACTCCACTGATAATGATAAGTGACAGCCTTAATAATGCAGTTACCCCTGAAATATCCCATCTATGTTCAGAAACAAACCTTTAAGAAATGAATTCTGGAGAGAAATTTAATATCTAAACCTTAACCTTCACCAAATATTTCTAGTATTAATGTGTGCAGAGCTTTTTCCATTCCTCCTTCCTTGGTGGACAATGAGACAAGGGTATCACTTCCCAATGTCTCTGTGAGTCTGTGTGTGTTCCCTATTTCATCCCTTAACAAATAAGTTTTTTCCAAGCATCCCTGGGTTTCTTTCAATATCTGACACCCAACATGTCTTGACCTCACCTGCCAGAGCTCTTTGCCCTCCTGACCTGGCCACCCAATGGTACTTCAGAAGCCCAAGTGAGAGAGAGAGTAAGAAACACTCCCACCCCCAGTTTTTATCTGGTCACTTATCAGAAAAAAGCATGTCCATTGCAGGTCACCACCAAATGTCATTGTTTAAATGAATAGAGCTCCCCAAAGAAGTTCTTTTGATCCTTAAAGTATAGGCTACTTTTAAGCAAGAAAGTGTTCAAGTGAAAAGATTAGTGTAGCTAGTATGAAAAACAAATTTCCATTCTGAACAAGGCAGAGTGTTAGTTAGTTAAGAGAATGACTTTAAAACTCTAAGACTCTAGGGCTCTTAAAAATTGGGGGTGGGGGGATGTGTAACTGATGTGACAAGAGCTAGTCTTTGAAGAATCTCCTGACTGAACAGAACAACAAAAATGTGCCTTGGGGAAGGTATGGATTTGGGATGCTGTGCCTGTTGGTACTATGAAGAAAACAGAGAAAAATGGAATGGGTTTTGAGGCAAAAAGAACAAACGTAGAAAAATAACAAGCCTTAGGAGTACAATCCTAAACCCACTTTAAGGAGTCCATGAACAAATCTAGCAACCTCCCATTATGTAGAGCAGATGTGTTGTCTCTTTCACAGTGAGGGCAAATGGAAAAACCAGGCCCCAGGGTAATGTAATAAATCTTGTATTTATTTATCTTTTTCTTTAGGGAAATAAAATCTCCATTCAATTTTTTGAGGCAAAGAAATTAGGAGATAAAGCCAAACAAAAACAACAAGCAAAGAATGGCAACAAAAACATAACCTCATGAGTTTGCCTGTGGGTGGGTGTGCCATAGAACAGTGATCCTTCAATTCTGGCCACCAGAGCAGCAACAGCAGCAGCAGTGGAAGACTGAGATATGTACAATTTCTCTGATCTTGTCCCTCACCAGTGAATCTGAGACTCTAACTTTCCACTCCAATGGAGTCTAGCCATCTGTTGGAAGCCTCCAGATGATTCTGAGGCTCACTAAAGTTTGACAGCCACTCCTTTCACAAACTATTTCTAAAACTTCATTATGTGTCAGGTACCTTGAAATCCTGTGCAGACCAGACTCTGAGCATCTCACCCCCAGCATAGATACAGCAGGTTGGGGCTGGGCTCTGTGGTTGTGTGTGTTTCTCAAGCTCTCAGGTAATGCAAATGCTGTTACTTTGATCTTAACACTTGGAAAAGGAATGAAGACATCATTTAAGACTCCTAATTCTGACCACTGATTTGATGACCTACTTTTTATAGAAAGCATTATCTTGTTACTTCATTTACTGAGTAGTCTCACACATTCCCTTTGACCATTTGGTGCTGCTGATGAAGAGGAAATGGCAAGAAAGAAGATAGTCTCTGATCTGTAGTTAGCATTGTGTGAACAGTGAATGCCTCATAATTCTGTAGAAATGGGTATTGTATGGAAAACTGAAGATAATGAATAATAAACAATTAGAAAGCCCTAACAGAGAAGAGATACAAACATCTTCAATGCTCATAATCTCTAAATTTCACTCCCATTTTTATGATAAAGGAGAAAACGCCTGTGGGGAAATAGGTTGACTTGGGTGTGGTGTCGGAAATCCTTCTATATATGTGTTGATTTTATTGATTAATGAATAAAGCTGTTTTGGCTAGTGGCTTAGCAGAATAGAGCTAGGCAGGAAAACTAAACTGAATGCTGAAAGAAAGCAGAGTCAATGAGAAGCCATATAGCTTCTGACAGAGACAGACATGCCAGAACCTTTCTGGTAAGCCATAGCCACAGATTATTAGAAATGTGTTAATTTAAGACATAGAGTTAGCCAGAAATATGCTTAAGCTCTTAGCCAAACAGTGTTGCAAATAATATAGTTTCTGAGTGATTATTTCAGGTCTGAACAGCCAGAAATGAACAAGCTGCCTCTGACTACAATTAGGTGCAACAGCTTGGGGCAAGAATTTCCATATAAAGTCTAAGAAAGCTTTTTTTAAAAAGGCTTATAGACCCACAAAAACAGGAACCAAGCACAGCTTCTTGGTAACAGCATTTTTTTCAGATAGGCTCTGTTTGCAAGTGTTGTGTGGTTAAAACTGTGTGTGTTCTTTAAAAAAACAGGGACTTCCTGGTTTGCCATCACAACCAGCTCTCACTCTTTCGGGAGGTCTGGCTATGGGGTTGTGAGCAGAGTGCTATGACTTGCTTAATGGAAACACAGACCTGATACAATCCAACCCTCGATCTAGGGTGGAGAGAATGGCTCTCAGAGCCAGTGAACATGCCTCTGCCATGTTAGACTGGACAGAGTCAACAGGCAGTGCCACAGAGTTGGTTCTAGCCATGCCCACATCAAAAAAGTGCTTCTGGTCAAAAAATAATTACAGAGATGCACACAATAAAGATAAATCCAGATGAAAAAGACCTCTAAATGGGTCACAGTGTTGGATAAATGCACAAATGAATGTAGGCTTGAGAGAGAGAAGACAAAGAATATAGAGAGTTATAAAAAGAAGTAAATGGTTTTTAAAAAATCAAACAAAGTCTTTAAAGAGACAGAGTACAGCCATAGATTAAAGGAGTACAAAACTAAGCCATGTAAAGATGAAAAGTACAGAGAGTCTGGATTATGTATATTATTGTATTTTCTTTGAATTTTTTGACTGTAATGAGCTAAGTACAGAGAGACATTTCATTGTATGGGCTGCTAAGTATATATTTTAAAGGTATCTTGATTTCAAAATTTAGGTCTAAGGATATGTTACTTTGGAAAAGAGGTTCTTCTTTTGTTTCCACCAAGAATGAGAACCTGTGGATTACTTCCAGACTAATATTGTTTGATTTACAAAGAGCCCCCCCAAAAGGTCACTGTTAACACCCCCAAAAATTACTTCTCCCAACAAAAAGCAGAAAGCAGTTTGGAGAGAGCTACACCCAAATTTCCAAATATGTTTATAAATGCTTGTTTAAATTTAAAGGGGGATATACTATAGAGATTTGCATTGGTATGGACCTTGGTTTATCGATACAAATTTAAAATAAGTTTTGTTTTACACACACACACATTTCTGCTCTTGATTAAGGTATTGCATTTGTGCAGCTCATTTAAAAAATGTAATGAATAATTAAGAAATATAGGTTAATAGATAATCATCTATCATAGTGAATCTTGTAGTCGTGTTAGTTAGGTTTCTAGATATATTTCAGTTAGATAGGTATTCTTCAAATCTTTCAAAGATTAACAGAATATGGCTTTTAAATGTTTTAAGAACTTAAAACTTTTCATGACAATGAGATACGTCTGCTCCTTGCAGCACCAATTACTTCAAAAGAATAATGGGCATTGAAGAGGCTCCTTATGGAGTTTGATTGTCATTTGGACAAGCAACTGCTCTTGTCTGAACTGCTTGACTGGACTTACAGGACCTACAGAAAAATGACTGCTGAAGCTGCCTAAAGAGGGTGAGTCAGTCCTTCAGTGTTCCTGCTTCATGAAAGAGTCTGCCAGACATTCTGCAAGACAGAGAAGAATTTGATGAGCAAACTGCCAACATTGGTGGAACTATCCTTGAAATTTCCTGCTTCATGGAAAAGTCTGCTGGATACTGTGGTTCTGTAGGCTGAAGATGGGTGCCCCAATGTTACCAAAGAACTTTGGGTAACTGTCCAGGCAGCTAGATGTTTCTGTCATTTTTAGAAATATGCTTAAGCTATTGGCCAAACAGTATTGCAAATAATATAGTTTCTNAGTCCTTCAGTGTTCCTGCTTCATGAAAGAGTCTGCCAGACATTCTGCAAGACAGAGAAGAATTTGATGAGCAAACTGCCAACATTGGTGGAACTATCCTTGAAATTTCCTGCTTCATGGAAAAGTCTGCTGGATACTGTGGTTCTGTAGGCTGAAGATGGGTGCCCCAATGTTACCAAAGAACTTTGGGTAACTGTCCAGGCAGCTAGATGTTTCTGTCATTTTTAGAAATATGCTTAAGCTATTGGCCAAACAGTATTGCAAATAATATAGTTTCTATGTGATAATTTAGGGTCTGAGCAGCCAGGAACGAGCAAGCTGCCTCTGACGACAGGGGTGGATCTTTGATAATAAATGGAGAGGTGTAGAGCTAACCAGTTGCCCTTTCACTTGTACTCTTTAAGTATGTAACAAAGAACATGAGCATTAACAAACTTGTGAAAATAATTTTCTTCTTACTCAACAACTCCTTTAGTGGCCATATGAACATTATAAAAGTCCTCTGATTTAATGGGCTAGCAACCAACCTTAGAAAAGTTTTGTTGCTTACTGAAACGTAGGATGTGAAGAGGAAGAGGAAAAGAAAGAGGAAGAAGAAGGAGGAGGAGGAGATGGGAGGAAGAAGAAGAAGAAGGAGGAGGAGGAGGAAGAGGAGAGGGGAGGAAGAAGAAGAAGGAGGAGGAGGAGGAGGGGGGGAGGAAGAAGAAGAAGAAGAGGA
>LOJH01022047.1:0-13594 GCA_001685095.1 Ellobius talpinus
AGGGGAGGGGAGGTAAGGGAATCCTTAGATGATGGTGAGGGGAGGTCTGAGGATGGAACTCCTACACCAAAGCTGAATGACAAACAGGCAGTTGAAGATGGAAGCAGCTATCACGCAGAGAGTTATCCTCATGCAAATGACACTTATGAAATGTTCATGCCTAACTGTACTTACAAGAGATTTACACAGCTGGCTGAGCTTTTAGGGGATGTGTTACTACAAGAAAATAATGGAAGAAGAGCTAGGGGTGCAGCAAAAACAGCAAGGTGGGATCCCTTGCACACAAAGAACCTTGGGAAAAGGAGGGCCAGTGCAGCTTTAGGAAAGGGGAAGGAAAAGCTCGCACGGGAAAGCTGCACTAGTCACATGGCCTCTGTGTTTACAGGCTGTACATAACCATTCAAGATCTGACTAGGCAGAATAACGCTTTGGGTGGGGAGTAGCATGGAGACATTCCTAAACCTGCGCAGTATGACTGAGGGCTAACCTGACCTGCAGAGTGGGACATCAAGTGGAAACATATTGTTTAAAATTCTGCATGCAAATACCCAAAGGGCTGACATTGACAAAGGATATCTCTTCTGAGTTGCAGTTGAGAGGAGAGAGTAATATAGTCAGTATGTCATTAATCCTGAGAACAATATAACTTTTTAAGACCAGTAATTTAAAAAGATTCCCTTGCTTAGCCAGGGGTGGTGCCACACACTTTTAATCCCAGCATTTGGGAGACAGAAGCAGGCGGATCTCTGTGAGTTTGAGGCCAGCCTGGTCTACAAGAGCTAGTTCCAGGACAGGCACCAACAGCTACAGAGAAACCCTGTCTCAAAAATCCCCCCCAAAAAAACTCCTTGTTTTTATTTTATGTGTATGAGTATTTCTCTGCATAGAGGTAGATGCATCAGGTGTATGGAGTCAATTTAACTTTAAAAAATATATAAATTATTATTATTATGTGTGCAGATATTTTGTCTGCATAAATGTCTGTGCACTGTGTACATGCCTGGTGCCCACAGAGGCAGGAAGAGGGCATCAAGATCCCTGGAAGCCATAGTTGCAGATGGCTGTGAGCTGCCATGTGGGTTCTGGGGATCAAGTCCAGGTCCACTGGAAGATCCGCCACTGCTCTCTGGCCCCGAAGTTAACTTTTTACCACCATGGACTCATACACATAGACAGACAAAAGAAAACTTCCTGTTGCAGTTTTAACATACCTGTGCAAATATGTCAAGGGGTTACATGTGATATATTGTCAGATAAATGCATGGCTGTGCTCAAGCCAAGATTAGGCATACTCACAGAAGAGCCAAAAGGCAAAATGTCCATACATGACCATCTCTGATAACCCAAACTTCTGCTTTCCAATAGTCAAAGGATCAAAAACAAACATGGAGTTTCTATGTGGGAGTATTTGAAAATGACTTATGTGTTTTTTTTTGTAAAAAGAGAACTACTGCACATTTACTTTGCTTTTGCTTTGTGTTTATTGAACATAGGTCGTGCATCAGACATGTCATAGTGGAGGTATTATGTGCACTAATGGTTACAATACACACACACACATACACACACACACACACTCATTCAATGTTCTTTGAGTAGTGAAGTTGCTTCCTGAAGGCCGCTTAGCTAGGATTTGAGGCTGTGAGTAATTCTGACTCCAGTGTTCTTTTTGTTCTATTGCTCATTTCCATTTCGTTGTCTATCAGAGAGGCAGGGACCCAGGAGGCAGGAGGAAGTCTGCGAGGTAAGAGCTAGTGAAGGACACTTGCTGGCTGGTGTGGCGTGCTACAGATTGTCTGAGTGACCAGAAGTAAAAGAACTTCTATAGACACCTTGTAATGGAAGCCCAGGAGCACTTTGACAGACGCATGAGTTGTTACCGGTAGTGACGATGTAACTTCTTTCAGACATAAGGGCCACAAACGATAAATTTGGCGAGAAGTTGTAGACCTGAAAGACTTTATGGGATCTGGAATTTATTTTTTGAATGAATAGCATCAGACCTATTTTAGCCCTCTCTCTAATATACTGTAAAGCCATTTTAGTGAATTAAACTCTCATTTCTACTGAAGTTAGGTTGAATTACTTAACAGCATGGTGATTGCCTGGCATGGATTCTTGGCTGGTAATCCCAGTACCTTTGGAGGAGGAGTCTGGAGGTTACAAATGCAAGGCCAACCTTAGTCTTAGTCGTTTAGTGAGACTCTATCCCAAATGAAAAGTAAAAAGAGTATAATAGCTCAGTGTGAGAGAACTGACTTAGGATGCAGCAGTGAGAGACTGGTGGCCCAGCTCAGCAGGGCACCTCCTGATTAGCATGCACCTGGCTGGTTTGGACAGTTCCTGATCCAGAAGGAAATTTCTGAACAGAGTTACTTTCAGCACACTGTTACCTTGAGTCCTCTGCGCTGTTGGCAGAGTTACTCTGATAACTCAGAACCATTTTTCTGTGAAGTCTGATTGATAAAATGCTCTGCTTGAGATCCAATCTTGCCTTTACTTTGTAGGTCTGGCACAATGTTTTACACATACAGACACTCACATACACAAACAGAAGGGGAGAAATTGTTGCTGATTTGTGCCAAGCCAAAGGTTGGGTACAGAAGTCAAGCCTGACCCTATTTTGAGGAAAATAGCCAGGGAGTTCTAAATTACAAGGGGAGAAAGCAAGCATGAGAAAGCCCAAGATGCAGAGGCTGGGAGAAGCAGTCCACTGTTATCTGCCTTGCCAATTAAGGAGAAATGGAAGAAAGGGAAAAAATTAGGTCACTCTGACATCTGTTATTCTAGCGATTTTGCTTTCAACATTATTCATAACTATGTCATCCCAGTCTATGATCTGGCCTCAAAGCAAAATCCTAGCTATTTATGAATAAAATACAGTAGTCAGTATATTGTACGTAGAATAATAAAAATGTAGAGATTTATGATGGGCTGCTTGCACAAGGTTGGCAGGATCTATGCGCGAAGGATAATTGCCTTTGAGAAGGAGCTAGTGCCCACTGCCAAGAAGATCTCACCTTCTCCCAATGTGGAAATTGCACATTGATCAATTCTAAAACATTACCTACAATTTAGGGCCTCAAAGGAATGGTGTACCATGCAAAGGGAAGATTCTATAGCAATGCATCAACATGGAAGGTTGACACTCACACAAAATAAGGGCCAACATGTTTCACAATGCATTATTATAGAAAAGAGCCTGGCTGGTGGCCTAGGAGAATTACAAGGTTATTGTTCTGAATGAGTCATCTTGCTGCCTCTGCAGGAGTTATCTATTGCAGATGAACTACCATCCATCCTGAACTAGTTGTCAGGATGCTGCACATGTGGTTTGCAGACTAGGGACTAGGAAAGAAATCTTACCATACTGTGCCTGGAATCTTACATTCTATGTAAACTGTATACACTTGGATGAGCAATGGAAAAGTCAGTCAACTCAGAATCAGGTCCCAAGTTTCTAAGGAGTCAGAGGCAGGGGGATTGCAAGATCAAGACCAGCCTGGGAAATATAGTGAGAAACTTCCTTAAAATAAGAAGAAAAAAGAGAGATGGGTGTGGCTTAATGGTCAAAAGCTTGCTTAGAACCCACCAGTGAGAAGCCAGTGCCACAGTGCAGCAGGAGAGCTCTTGTTTAGCATCAACAAGTCCCTGGGTTACATCCCCAGTGCTGAAGAATAAATGAGTCAGGCTAACTCACAACAATCACCTCCCGCTCTGTCAGAACCTCTCTATTTGGTATTCTTGGTATGCACTAGCTAGGCTCTGTCCCCTAGAAGGACCCTGAATCCAGATCTGCCAGGCCAGTGTAGGGACTAGAAATGTGAATTTGTACCTGGCTGCTGAGGATATTACAGGACATGGAGGCTTCTAAGCTAGATTTTTTTTTTTTGTGCCGCTGGGATCAGTAACTTCCCTGAGGAGGTGTTAAGATTCAGTAGAAATTTTGAAGTCTTGTCCAAGTGGACAACCTGCTTGCTCAGACACATAGAGGGACAAAAAGGCAAGTGAGGGGAAGGGAGGGGAAAATGCCAACTTGGCTAAACTGGGCATCTGGGTAGCAGGAAAAGGCTAAAGTAGCTTTAGTGATGATGAGGGAGGGCGGAGAGAAACCCTAACTTTTGTTATGAAGGGAAATAGAAGAAAGGAAAAACATATTGATGGATTCTATACAGCAGAGCTGGGGGTATTGTGTAGGTGGTTATTGTTTCTTTTCTTCACATTGGTTGTTTTACACAGTGGTTATTGTTTCTTTTGTTCTATGGAAATCTTTAAGATTATTATTATTATTATTATTATTATTACTATCATTATGATTATTTTAAATTATGCATGTATATGTGCACATGAGTGCATTATCTTTAGAGACCAGAAGAAGGTGAGAGATTCCCCCAGAGCTGGAGTTACAGGAAGTTTTAACAGGTTGGTGGGAACCAAACTCTGGGCCACTGAAGGAGCAGTATACATTCAAACACTGAGTCATCTTTCCAACCCTAGAAACTTTTTAATTTGATGTGATCTGTGGTTTTTCAAATGATAATGCCCCCTAAAGGTTCCTATATTTGAATACTTGGTCTCTACCTAAAGAACTGTTTGGGAAGGTTTGAAAGGGTGGCTTTGTTGGAGGAGGTGTGTCACTGAGGAAGGGCTTTGAGGTTTCAGAAGGTACCACCCCTGTTGTCTTGCTCTCTTGGCCTCCTACTTGCAGATCAAGATGTGAGCCCTCAGATGTTCCTGCTGCTGTGCTTCTGTTCTACCACCACAGGCTCTAAGTTTCTGGAATCATAAGCCCAATTTCAACATTTTGTTTTTATTTCTTGCCTTGGTTCTGGTGTTTTCTCACAGCAATAGAAAAGTAACCAAGACCTGTCATAATGTGTTATTTCTTACTATTGTCTCCTAGGCTGTTAAGAGTCCCTTCCGGAATATCCTTGCCTGTATGCCTATATCTTGAAGGTTTTGCCCCGTTTTCCTTTAGCAATTTTAAAATTTCAGGCCTTCAGTTAAGGTCTTTTTATCTTCAGTAAAGGTCTCTGTTTTTTAACTGAGTTTTGTAGAAGGAGAACGGTAAGGATCTGGTTTCAGTCTTCAGCATTTGAGTATCTGCTTCACCTGGTGCCATTCCTTAGCGAGACTCCTTCCTCCAGTATGTGTTTTGAGATACTTTAAAAGCATCAGATGGCTGCAGTTGTGTGGGTTTACTTTGGACTCTCTTCTCTAGTCACCAACAGGGCTGTTTGGTCACATTGTCGTGATTGTTTTCTTACCATGCCTTTGTAGAAACATTTGAAATTAGGTGCTGTGGTGTCTCCAGCATTACTCTTTTTGCTCAGGATCATTTTGCCTATTGGGGGCATATGCCTGACAGCTCATATATGTGTGTGAATTTGACACAAGTTAAAAAAACATCTCAATTGAGGGAATGCCTTCATGAGTTTGGGCTGTAAGTAAGATAGTGGGGCATTTTCTTGATTAGCTATTTAGGCAGGTGGAACCAGCCTACTGTGGGTGGTGCTACCCCTGGGCTTGTCATCCTGCGTTATATACAAATGCTGAGTGAGCCTTGAGGAGCAAGCCAGTAAGCAGTGCTCTCCATGGTTCTGTTTCAGATCCTGCCTCCAGATCCTACCTTGACATGCCTCAGTGATGGAGAATCGTAAGATGAAATTCCAACCCAAGCTATTTTTGGTCATGGTATTTAAAACAACAGTAGTAATCTAACTACGACAGTATATTTCTTAACTCCATATTGATTTTTAAGACTCTTCTGATTGGCATTTTGATGGGGATTGCACCAAATCTGTAGATCATGGCTGATGATATGGTCACTGTCACAGTGTTGAGCCTGCCTATCTGTGAGCATCAAAAGTTTTCTTCATTTCGAGTACCTTTAATTTTTTCTTTGGTGTTTTATAATTTTCTTTGTAGACATTTTTGTGAACACCTTAGTTCAGCTTGTATGTAGGCTTTGTTAATATTGTCTGTTTTGTTTTGAGGCTGTTGTGAATGGAATTATTTTCATGAATTCTTTCTTACAGAGTGTCTTTTTAGTGTAAGAACACTCTTTGATTTGAAGATGTAGATCCCATTATGCTGAAAATGCTTAACAGATCTAAGAGTGTCAAACAAGGACTTGCCTAGACCCAAAGACATCCTGAAACTGCGGAATTTTACTTTTCAGTGGCTTGGGTGAAAAGTGTGCCCCATAGGCTCCAGTATTTGAACACTTAGCCTCCAGTTGGCGTCATGGTTTGGGGAGGTTTAGGAGATGCATCCTTCATGGAGGAATCGTATCAATGGGGTGAGCTTTGAGAGTTTATAACATCGTTCCACTTTCAATTACTTTTCTCTTCCTTCATGGAGATGGAAATTTAGTCTCTCAGCTTCTGCACGCTGCCATGCCTTGCCACCATGATGGGCTTTTATACATTTGGAACTTTGAACTCAAATAAATAAACTTTTCCTTATATAAATTGCCTTGGTCAGAGTATTTTGGCACAGCAACAGAAAGGTAAGTAATATATCAATCAATTACATTTCTATGTGCTTACCTACCGCAAAATGAAAAATCCACAGCATAGCTAAGACTAGAAAAGCAATTAGCTTTATAGCCTCTCTCACCACTTATGTCTTGTATCCTGCCTTGCCATCTAATACCAATCGTTCTTGTTCTCATTTCTACATGTTACAGTGTACCCACACGTACATTTGTTCATGTATATACATGTATTCATTGTAGGCTAGGGTTCCCACATGAGAAAACATGGATTATTTTTGTTTTTCTGAGATTGATGATCTTGTTTAATATTATACATTCTAAGCTCACCTGGCTTTTTATTTTTCTTTAGAGATGATTCTTCTGTTTTCTGGTGCTGTGAGACAATGGTCTTGTACCTTGTAAAGATTGGTCACTTGTATTGGTTTAATACAATGTGGATTGGGCAGTAGCCAGGCAGGAAGTATAGGCGGGGTGACCAGAGAAGAAGTATAGGTGGGGTGACCAGAATAGGAGAATTCTTGGAAGAGGAAAGGCTTAGTCTGAAGTTGTCACTCAGACACAGAGGAAGCAAGATGAGATGCCCTACTGATAAAAGGTACCAAGCCACGTGGCTAACACAGACAAGAATTATGGGTTAGTTTAAGATGTGAGAGTTAATAAGATGCCTGAGATGCCAACCAGTTTATAATTAACATAGACCTCTGTGTGTTTCTTTGGGACTGAACAGCTGTGGGACCATGCAGGACAGAAAGCTCTGTTAACATTCTGGTTTCTGGTTTTAACTTCTTTATTTCTTTCTTTTCCATTATCACCATTGTTAAATTACAAGTGCTATATTGAATAAGAGTGTGGAGGGAGATGTCTTTATCTTCTGCCTCATTTAAGAGAAAATCCTTTCAGATTTAACTCATCAAGTGGGTATAATGTGTTGGTATATGAGCTTTCTGTCCCCATGTCTGGCAGTCTTTTTTAGGAAGACTTGGCTTTAGTTTTATTTACCTCTCCCCCCCGGTGTGTGTGTGTGTGTGTGTGTGTGTGTGTGTGTGTGTGTGCAGTTTAATGTGTATTGTTGACAGGTACCTGTGAAAGCCAGTAGAGTATATCAGATCCTCTGAAGCTGGAGTTATCAACCACCATGGTTGCCGGGAACCTAACTTGTATTCTCTGAAAGAATAGTAATTGCTCTAACAACTAAGCTATCTCTCTAGGCTATCCTTCAGACCTTTTAACCACCAGGGATATTGAACTTTGTCATAAGACATTTATGCAGCCTTTAAGATGATCTTGGAATTTTGTTTTTGATTCTGTTTTTATGCTGTATTATACATGCTGAACCAATCTTGCATCCTGAAATGAAACAAACTTGACTGAAATGCACAATCTTTCAATTTTGTGGCTGAATTTACCTTCTGTTTATTTTGTAGAGGCTTTGTATGTCTGTGTTCATTTAGTACGTTGTGCTATGGTTTTCCTTTAGTGCCAATTTTGGTATCAGGGTAATATTGATTTCTGGAGGTTTGGAACTATTCCTTTCTATATTATAGAATATCATCAGGAGCATTAATGCCACAACTTAAGATTTATGATAAATATGTCTTTTAATAAACTCTGACTCTGCTTCCTACTGGTCTTGGAGAATTCAACAGTGAATCCATCTAGTCTTAGGTTTTTCTTTGTATAAACACTTTATTACTGATTCAACTCTGTTCTTTATTGACCTCTTGGTTTCTTGTTCTTTATATCTTCTTTTTCAATTTTGGTCATTTTTGTCTGCAGACTTATCTTCAGTTTTTATTTTGTTGTAATATAATCCTTAACAATTCTATGGACTTCAGAGGTTTCTGTGTCTCCCTTCTTGCCTCTAATTATGCTTCTTTGTTTCTATTTTCTCTAGATTTTTTTAGTTACTTTGATGTAGGGTTTCTCAATCCTTTCTTTTTATCTTGTCTTTATTTTCTGTATGCTAGTGTTTGAGTGTTTTTCTATGTTTATGTATGTTCTCCACATGTGTGCAGTGCCTATAGATGATAGAAGAGCCATAAGAAACCCTGGAACTGAAGCTGCAGACAATTGTGACCTCCATATGGGTGCTGGAAACCAAACCGACCTCTCTACAAGATCAGCTTATACTCTTAACCAATGAGCCATCTCTCCAGTACCAACCCTATGGTTTTAAACAACTAACTCTTTGCTTTGATGATTGCCTAAAAATTAAGAATACACAAAAATTGAACAATAATATACTTTTGAATAACCAATAGTTCACTGAAGAAGTTGGGGATGGGAGAATTCAAACATCTTATGAACAGATTAAAATTAAAACAAAATATGGCAGAGTTTGCGGGATACAGTGAGGAGCTTTAAAAATTAAGACCTTAGTTATTAATACCTACATTTAAAACTCAGAGAGATACCAAATAACCTAATGATATGCCACAAAGTCTTAGAAGAGAAGTAATGAGCAAAACCAAAATTTTCAGAGAAAAATAAATAATAAAGAGTAGAGTTAAAATTAATGGAGAGTAGTCTGGTGGTGGTGGTAGCCTACAATCTTGTCTCAGCATTCGGGAGGTAAAGGCAGGTATATCTCTGTAAGTTTGAGACCAGCCTGATCTACAGAGTGAGTTCCAGGACAGGGCTACACAGAGAAACCCTGTCTTGAAAACAAATTTAAAATATTAATGGGGAGTGGAACTTAGTAAGCACAGATTATTGTCTTTAGTATTTTTTTGCCTCAGATGTCTGTAGGAAACCATGAGTTGTGTTTGTAGACGATGCTGACATTATGATTCCCCAGCTCAGGATTTCTAGGTCTCATTTGGTCACTAATCATCGATTCTTGAATTCCAATACCCTTTCAGTACACTAACATCTTCCTAAAGTCATAACTGCCATGACGAGAGAGAAGCTCTTACAAGGAGAGACACCCGTGACACTATAGACTATAGAAACAATGGTTTCCATGAAATATGAATTTCTCCAGGAATTTAATGCAGGTCAGGAAAGAAAAAGCTGAAGGTTGGTGTAGCCACACCCTGATCAGGGTGGTTTGGTTATGCCTGTCACTTTCCATTTAAACCAGGATTATCCAACTTCTTCGCTTTTCTGGGCCACAGTGGATGAAGAATTAGTTGCCTTGAGCCACACATTTAATGAGGTGGTGTCCAGCCCAGAGCCCGAGAGGATATATATTACTCTGTGTGATACTTGTATTAGCTATTTCTCTGGTGTGTGATGAACACCAGGACCAAAAGCAACTTGCGGGGAGACAGGGAGGTTGTAATTGCCTTACACCTCTACATCAGAGTCTATCTATGCGGGAAGTCAGATCAGGGACTCAGACAGGAACCTACAGGCAGGAACCGAAGCCAAAACCATAAAGAAAAGCTGCTTACTGGCTTATTCTCCATGACTTGCTCAATTTCCTCTCCAGTACAATCTAGAAACACAAGACCACAGACTTGTGAACAGGCCAAATCTGATAAAGGCATCTTCTCAGTTAAGACTGTCACTTTCCTGATGACTCTAGTTTGTGTTAAGTTGACAAAATCTAACCAATACAATGTTCAAAAGCAACTTATGGAAATAAGAGTCTATTTGGGTTTACAGTTTAAATAGACTTACAGAGAAATAAGAGTGCATCATTGAAGTAAGGCATGACAGTAAGAGGCAGGCATTGTGGCAGAAGCAGGCAGGCTTTGTGGCAGAAGCAGGAAATGGAGAACTCATATCTTCAAGCATAAACACAAAGCAGAGAATAAACTGGCCGTGAACCCTCAGTGACGTCTTCCCTCCAGTAAGGCTGCACTTCTCCATAACCTCCCCCAAAACAATGCCCATCAGCTAAAAATAAAGTGTACACATATGTGAGCCTATGGGGGACAGTTCTCATTTAAACCACTACACTCATTAAAGTTCATGTGTAAGAACTGTGAAGTCAAGTTATTATAAAATCGCAAAAAGGCTGGATGTGGTGGCACATGCCTTTAACCCCAGCACTCAGGAGGCAGAGGCAGAGGCAGGAGGATCTCTATGATGTCAAGGTCAGCCTGGTCTAAAAAATGAGTTCCAGGACAGTTAGGGCTGTTACATCTCGAAAAACAAACAACAATCTTATAATGCTTTGAAGAACTCCATGCTTTTGTGCTGAGCTGCATCCATAGCTATCTCAGGCCATGTGTAACCCTCTTGGTGCATTTTGGACATCCTTGATTTAAACCTGAACCTGAGCTATTCAGCTCACAGGTAGATACAGTAGGGGTAGTCATGGGATCTTGCTAGTCCTCTTCTCAACAGGGACACATTGAGTAAATTTCCTTCTCCTGCTCTTCACCGTCAGGTTATTTTTGTGATTGGTTTATTGAGAAGAGGGCTGAAAGATTAGAGAATCAAGGCAGTTAGGACTGAGACAGTGACCTTCCACAAGCAGTCACCCACCTGTTTTATTTAAGTTACATGGAGGTGCAAGAAGGCAATTGTGCCTCTAATCTTATACCGTCTCTGCCTCTGAAGAATTCTCCTCAGCTCCTCATTGTCTCAGAGATTCTGTGTTAATCTCAATTCAAGCTCATTAAAACTATATTTACAGACACTGGCTTGGATCTTGGCTAAATCTTATATCATATAGTACATTGTTTCTGTGGAAGGTATCAGTTCCCGGAGACGTCAGTTGTCTTTTTTTCTTTTTTTAAAGTAATCTAATTTTTGATTGTATCTTTGGCTTAACTCTTTTTGGCCTCCAAGATGATTTAAGAAATATACAATTATGTTTGCATGTTTTAGCCAACATATTATTCAGAAAAAATTCTAAAAACTATTGATTCCAATTTACTTCTATTTTCTTTTTAATCCATTCCAAGACTATTTAAGTTGTTATTTTTAAATTTTTGTTATTCTGTACAAAAACATAAATTTAAAAATGAAGTTTGAGGACAAAATTTCTTTTTTATTCTTTTTCTTTTTTTAGCAACAAAAGCTCTATTAAAAAGAATAGGAAGCATAAAACCACTCCAGCTTTTCCCAGGAGAAAACAAATCAAATTAAGGACTCTCCAGTTAAAAACTACCAATGGCCTCCAATCTCAGTCAAAAGACCTGGTTTTGATTTTCTGTTTGGGTTTTGTAAACTGACTTTTTTTTCTATATTTTTTTCTTTTCTTCCCAGTTCCCCTTCCCTCCTCAACTCCTGCTCCCCCTCCAACCCCCCATGATCCCATTGGCTCCTCAGAGAGGGTAAGACCTCCTCTGGGAAGACAACTAAGTCTGTCCCATCACCTAGTTGAGGCAGGACCAAGCCCCACCCCACCCCACCTCCGATCCCTCGATCCCTCGCCTAGGCTGAGCAAGTTCTCTCTCCATGGAGAATGGGCTCCACAAGTCACTTTATTGTTCACTGTCCACATGAGATCCATTAACACGCTCATTTTTAGAAGGGTTTATTTTTACTTTCTGTCTATGGATGCTTGCCTGTGTGTATGTATGTGTACCTTGTATATACCTGGTACACAAGGAGGTCAGAAAGGGGCATTAGATCCCCCCGAGACCAGAACTACAAACGGCTGTGAACCTTGGTGTGAACCCAGGTCCTCTGTAGGAACAAGTGTTCTTAACTGCAGATAAACCTCTTCAGCTCCACCATTCTGGACTATACTTTTCTTCTTCCTTTTCAACCCCGGATATCAAAGAAAGCTCCAGAATGTAAGTACTCTGCTATCTATGATGCTGCAGACCCAACCATTCAGAAGAAGCTTCCCGAGATAGAACATCATGTTCCTGGATTGGTGACTCCCCTTGTGTTCCCTTACCAACTCAGCATAGGATACTTAAATGGCCACAAAAAGAGGCAGTAAGTTATTTTAATCAATGTGTTCCCCGGAAAAGAGAAACAGAATGAAAAAGCCCTAAGCCATAAAGCTTATCCTAAGAATTAACTAAGAGTGTTTGGTTTTAGGGAGAAGAAAGGATGGGGTCATAAATTTGACTGAAACTGGAATTATTAAGCAACAGCATCACTATGGGAGCCCTGCCAGACAAAGCAATGTGTCTTTCTCTGATGGTTCTCAAGGTAAGGGGAGGTCCTGTACTAAGAGGAAGGACACTTAAAGTGTGACCTAAGGTATGCGACACAAGTAGAGGAATACGCCGCAGGTGCCTTTTTCTACATGGCAGAGGTCATTCTTTAACTGGGTAGAAGAAGAGGGATGATAACAGCTTCATTGCCATTACCAGAGTCCTGGGTATCCCCAGGATCATTCTGCTTATTTCACTGACCCCAAGTCTTCTATAGATCACCATAACAGCTCTGCTTCTTGATGACAATGTTCAGGTTGTGCCTACGCCCAACAGCTATACTACAACAGCGATTGCAGTGAGCAGTAGATGAGATTCTTTATATGAATATAGAGAGAGTGTTTGTGTCACTGAGAAAAGTATTACCCGTGGACTCAGGGCTTGAAGCAAGGTGATAATTACTCTGGATTTACATACCTCTCAACAGCGTTAGAACGTATTCAAATAAGTCTGGGTACAATAAATGGGATGTTGCTTGTGGCATCCCCATCTTTCTTTTTCCAGTGATAAATTCTTTTCCGGTCTCTAAAGCCCAAACAAATGCTTCTTCATTTTTCAGCATGGCATTTTCTCTCCCTCTGCTTAACACTTTTTAGCTCAGATGTTACCAAACTCTGGGGCCACAGCCTGTGCCTCAACAAAGCCAGGTTCAGCCATTCATTCTCAACAAACCCATGAAAGGAGTTGATTTAGCAGTGAAATATGGGAAAAGGATATTTCTTCAGTGTGACTGCAATGGGAAAGGGCAAAGAGATACAGTGACAATAGCCATTCAGCCCTCCTGTCTATCTTTAAGGTCCCAACGTGAGAGTAGAGTTTAAATAGGCAGTAACAGATAAGTATCTCAACAGTCCCCTCACTCATGATCAGCCTTAGTCTCCTTTGTAAAGCGCTCTGACATGTTGTAAATTCTCCTCCTGGAGACATCTCCCTTTGACTGGTGACTTTTGCTTCTCCCAGAATGATATTCTTTGGGAAATTCTGTCTCTCTGTCTCTATCTCTGTCTCTGTCTCTGTCTCTGTCTCT
>LOJH01022048.1:0-16748 GCA_001685095.1 Ellobius talpinus
TTATTAACCAATGAAAGTAACACATAGACAGATGACCCTCCTCCATCAGCTTGTAATTATTATTCTCTTGCCATTGCATTAAAAGATATGTTTGCAAATTTTGCATTCAAGTCTTTTATCAAACAGGTGTTTCACAAATAATTTCCTAAGTTTGTTGCATCTCTTTTGCTAATTTTAGGCAGAACAGAACCTTCATTTTATTGTCATATGCTGCATTGAGAAATCTCAGTCACCATGAGCTTTCCTGTCCTCCCATATTGCCTGACAGCATCTCATACAACTGGGACTCCTTACATCATAGAATTGCAAAATATTCTCCTGCTGCTTGGTTTAATTTTTTGTTTTGATTATCATGTCCTATTGCTAATTTTCAGTTGGAAGTCACAGAAAACAAGTGACCTGGAATTGAGATCAAAAGTGATTAAGGATTATGAAGGTTGAAATCGAGTAACAGATATTGCACACCAGAAAAGCAAGTCTAATGAAGTGCAGGTGCAATAATGAATAAGAACAAAGAAATGAAAGATTTTCAGTGTAATTCATTGAAGTCAATGAAAGATGAGAACCTTGTGACAGCCTTAACTCATACAAATGCTCATTCCTCACCCCATCATGATGACTGCAAACAATACACAGCTTATCTTTAGTGTTTGAAGTGAAGCCTGAACCTGGCAAATTATAAAATTAATGTTAGTTTTTTTAATGGTCCAAGAATCATCATTTATTATGTAAGGGGAAAATAAATTGATAATGTTAATATGCTAAGGTAGCTAAAATTTTTGGAAACTATAAGCTGGCTGTAGAATAATATTTCCTCCTTAGAAATCTTGCACTGTGTCTTTTAGCTAAGTTTAACAACTTTTAGCTATATGAAAACTATTCACCAACTTTTTTCTGTACAATGTTTGATACAGCAATGTACAAAACATGGCTGAAAACACATGAATGTAGGATTTGGTAATAGGGGGATCTCCCATTCCACAGAATATTTTAGGCTAGATAGACTGGGAAATGTCAATACAAGACTGAGTACAAAATCAGTGTCAAGAATCATGAGAGAAAAATATGATTGGCTTACTAAGATGCAATTAAAATGATATAAGACATTGGTTCCATCAGTGCCTGAGGGTTTCATTTTTCCTCACACCTTTATTTGCACTAGGCACTTTCTCTTTGTTATGTTAATGGCAACAGAAATAGAAGGTTTTTATTTCTTTTTATTTTATTCTTTTTATTTCTTTTTATTTTATTTCTTTACTCTGTTGTGTAAATACTCCTAGTAACATGACTACTGCAATCAAATTAAGCAGATTTGGGATATTGTAACTATATTTCTTGAAGGCATAGAAGCATAATTTTATCAGATGATATATATGAGCCTCCTATCAAACAGAAGCAGAGAAAACTGTGGACAATCATTTTGACGACACTGGCAGTAATAGATCTTGTAAATTGCCAATGGCAAAATTTTTATAAACTTTCAAAGTATTCAAGGCTGTTGTAACTTCATGATAATAATGACAATGATTGTATGCTGACAAATGATTTAGTATGGACTGATAGCTTATAATATTAGATTTTATAACAGCTTATATTTCCTTAAGTTTTTCAAAAATCAAATTTACTTACATCTCATGTGACAGCCAGTTTATTCAACTTTTTAGATGATTTTAATTGGTAGAAACATTAATTTTCCAGAATGATATACAACAGAGTTTTAAGTTTGAGCATTACAGTTTCTAAAGTCTCAGTCAGTAAGTGGAATGAGGACAGGGCAAACATAATAGAATGGGAGGCTCTTAGTCTTCTCAGTCCATCTCAGTGATCCAGGTGATCTCATTTCCTACGCTCCATTTCTTCAGCGTCTAATTAAGCAGAATATGACTCCCAGTGGTCTTTGAATTTAATTACAAATGCCACAGAATTGATAATTATTTCCTGTAGAAATAAAGACTAAATGACACCAGAGGCCTTGTCTCTACAGCTGTATCCTTTCATCATTATACATCAAGGACTCATGTAGTGTTTTAAGAACATTCTCATAACTTTTTTGAAGTTTACAAAATCTTAGATCTTTAAGAAAATACTCTTTTCCTAAAAGTAGAAAGGTTTACCAAATCATAAATGGATCCTTGCTTTCCTTAAGATTGTTCAATAGTATAATTCAAGTACTAGATTTTTAGAGATGTGGCTGATATGTTTATTATTAATATGTTTTCTAAAATTAACCTTATTGAATGCCTAAAATTATCTTTTTTAAAATATTTGTTTTTATAAAAGATAAAATGAGTTAAATCAATGACTTTAACATAAAATTAGAGACTTTTTGAACTCATCATAGCTTCTCCACATATCTGTAGAGATCTATTCTTTTGAACACTGACATTTTTCACTTTTTACATTTTACTCTTGTGAAATAAATATTCTAGTGAAATTATGAATAATAAATTTGTAATTTCTTGATATCTTTATTCTTGTCAATAAATTTTAGGTTTGGAAAGAAATGAAAATGAATTTGGTGCCAGTGGCATACACAGAAAGCCATCTATAACCCAAGATTTCTATACAATTTCACTAAGTCTTTTGAAAGTTAGTGTTGTGCTGTGTATTCCAAAATTCATTAGTAAGTGGAGTATGATGGAAACAACAATGCGGGCTAGGCCTCTTGGTACGATACATATAAGATGTCCTAACAAAGTATGGCCTTTGTTTTCTAAAATTTTCCCTTATAGTAGAAAAACTATAGGAAACAAAGACAATTTTGCAGAAGATGTTAGTGTTAGTTATCCCTCACTGTATTCAGTTCACTAGCCAGAACCCCATGACCCACTATCATGAACCACTCCTGTTATTCCTCTCTGGAAATACCCCCCACATTCAATTAATTGTCAATAATTTCCTGACATCTATGAATATCCCAGATGAATCACAATTCTCTGATATTTCAAAGTTAGCATATATAAATGAGAAAAAATAAATTGTATCTTTTAGGCTTTGGTAATCTTAATCATAATGATAGTTTCTAGCTCTTTCCATTTACATAGAAATTTAATAATTTATTTTTTAAGAGCTATATAATATTTCATTATGAAAATGGGCCACATATGTGTTATTTGTCAGTTGATAGACATATTGCCTTCTTTAATTTTTAATCTTTTGAGAATAGAGGAACTGTGACCATATATGAGCAGGTATATCTTGAAAAATTCATAGAAGGTTTCTGAAATATTATATATATGTCCCTGGTGACAAAGTGAAAGGAATATAATAGGCATAATAAACAATATCTAATTGGATTTAATGCCTGAAAAATAAGTTAAAACTATTGTTGGGGTCCAAAATTTTGTCTAGATAGGTCATATGTTATTGGTCAATCTACTTTTGATATTCTGCTAAAAGGACATAATAGTAAAACAACTAGTAATCACTAAAGATATTCTTATAGATTATACATACATAAATACACATACACACACCCCATACACACACACACACAGTTTCAAATTAACTCATTCTAAATTGACCCCATTACACATCACAGGCTATCAAATAAAAAGTGTATGGACAGGAATGTGTTACATCTTTTGAAGTTCTTGGACAATGAAGTAGCATAGATATTATATACAGGTAATTTTCATTGTTCTTGAATACTCTTCATAATTTTATGGTAATACTCTTTTGCTTAAGAGAGCATATACTTGAGTGATAGAACATGGAGAAATCAAGCAAGTATTCATGTCATTCCTACAAGGTCACTTTCACAGTGCTAGAAGGTGCTACGCATCCTATCAGAAAAAGGCAGCAGGCATTAGTCTTTTCTACTTGTGAACTATGAGAGCCACAATGACACAAATCATGGAGAGACATGCCCATTGGTGAACTAGTGTATGCATATAAGAGGAGTAACTAAGCTCTGTTTGATTGGATTTAAGTCTGGTCCCACAAGTTTAAAATCCCTGGAACAAAGACTGAATCTCAAATCTTACTGATTTTTTATATTCCTCCAATTTTTTGTAAATTACATTTTGCTTCGTATTTCTTTTCTGATCAACTCTTCTTTATAAAATAGTCTCACATAACCAAAAATAAGTGAAATTTTTTGACTTTACTGAGAGAGTGAAGTTTGATTCTGAGAAAATTAGGGATCCTCTGTCACAACAGAGCTGAGTAATTGCCTTCCTGAAATGCTCTAGGCTCTTGATTCCTGAAGATGGCAGCATCACTGCTTCCTCATAATCATGTGACAGCGGCACTGCAAAGGATCACCACCACAGCATCCTAATAATCATGTAACAGTCACATTGTGAAGGATCACAACCACTGTAACCTAATAATAATCATGTGACAGTTACATTGGGAAGGAAATCCAGAATAAAGATGGTGATTTAATTTTCTTTATGATAAAAAACAATAAAGATCAAAAGGCAAAAAAATAAACCTAAATTTAAGAGTATTTGCAAGTTCTTGACAATTTTGTAAAATTATTAAAATTCTCATTTATAATTTACTTTAAAGTTCTCTTATTTTTGATATTTGAGAATAAAGCATAGATACTCCAAGATCATATACAAGTTTTTACCTTCTGGATGCTCATCTGCATTTACTAAATAAAATTTTATTATTTCCCTGAAAATGATTCACAGTGAATTATTATTGTTTTGAGGATGTCATATATTACTGCATCTATATCACAACTGACTTTGCCTCACCTTCAAATTCTCTTGTCTCTTCCATCTCACTGTCAAATTATCTTTTCTTGGATCAATATTTTATTCATATACACATCTGTACATAAACCTCACTATCAGTTTAGCATTGTTTTCACATGTGATGTGGGAAGTCCTTCTGTATATGTGTTGCTTTTATTGGTTGATGAATAAAGTTGTGTTGCCCAATGGCTTAGCACGCATATCCAGGTGTAAAATCCAGAGATAGAGAGAGCGTGTACGCAGAATCAAGGAGAAGCCATGTAGCCACTGAAGGAGTAACATGCCACAGAGTAAGACACAGCCTGTGGCAATACAATAGGCTATTTTAGCAGTGATAACTAGCCAGTAGGAAGCCAAAGACATTGGCCAAACAATTGTAATTGATAATAAGACTCAGAGTGGTTATTTCATAAGCAGCTTCAGTAACAGCCGGGAGGAGAAAACTTATCCAGGGGGACCCGAAGGATTGAAAATACTTCTAACTACATACGTATGTCCGGGGTTGAGCACTAATGATTGAACAAACTATGCGGCAGCTAGTCCCTAGAGGAGACTTTTTCTCCCACTATAAACAGCCATTAACTGTTTGTAGCTCTTTATCTAGTGATGAAACCATGTGGAATTGCACCTCTCCAGGCTGGCATCCTGGCTAGTATGTCACTCACTGTGTTTTCCTTATTCAGCAACCGTATTCTTGAGACTCTGTGTATTTTCAGCATCATGTCCAAGAACCCTGTCCGGCATCAGGTATCCTGGACCTACAGCCTTTCCAATCTTTCTGCCTGCTCTGTAGTGACATTCCCTGAAACTTAAGTGTATGGACTGTTGTAGATGCATCAACTGTTGTGGAGAGCTCCAAAATTGCTGATGCTTAGCATTTATACCATTTGTGGATCTTTGTAATGGTCTTTATAAGTTACAAAATGAATCTTCTTTTTATAAGGGTTGAGAGGTACACTTGTCTGTGGGCATAATTTTAAGCAGTTAGAAAACTGTTAGAAATTATATTGGTATAGGAAAATGCTATTCTTGACCTCAGATGCAGTTTTGAACATAGGCTTATCTTTTATTTGCTAGGGAAATGAACTCTTTTGTATAAAAATCTCATTATTCCAGTACTTTAGAATGTCCTAAATCATCTTTAGTTACTAATATTAAGTTTATGATCTTACTGACTCAGTGAAAGAGCTCAAGAAAATGAAACATACTTAGTACAACAATGCAGCTGAATCAGAAAAGAAATGAATGTGTTGTTTTGTCAAATCCCACTACAGCAATAGCTCCACCAATTTGTTTGAAAAGTGCACAGGCTTGGAGTTTCAGTGTCACTTAAGAGCTGTGGAGAACAAAATATGTACAGTGACATACAAATCTTTCATACCATTAGTTCAATATATTTCTGCACAGAAGCTTTTCAAAGTCTAGAAGCATAATTTAGGACCATGGTGCTTCAAAACAGAAACAAAATCTATGAGCTAAATGTTAAAAACTGTCACAGCCAAGAAATATTGTTTACAGACTCATTCCAACATATCTGATGCTCTCACTTCTTACTAGTTCATATAAATTATATTAACATGGCCTTACCGAGTAATTTAACTTGTTTTAACTGTGTTCATTCCTTGCAAAACTTTGAATAGTAGGAATCAATCACTTATTAGTTACAAATTTCCTGACTGACATGTCAATAATCTATAACTTATAAACCTTCTAGGAGAAGAAAAACAACAACTGGAATGAAATAACATGTAGTCTGTTGTCTATAAGGAGATCAAAAGAGACAGTGTATATATTTTGTTATGTGAGCTAACAGAGATTAGCTATCTAAGGTAAAGAAAATAAAAAGTTAAGGTAGAATTTCCACTTGACTTACTCAGTAACACTTTTTTAAAAGACTTATTTATTTTTATCTTATGTGTCTGTTTTTCCTTCATGTATTAATATGCACTGTATGTATGTCTGGCTTTTGGAGGCCAGATGATGATTTCATAACCTTTGTTCTCAGAGTTTCAGATGTCTGTGAGCCACAATGTGGTGCTGCTAACTGAAATCAGGTTCTGTGCTGTACTAGCAAGTGTTCATAATGAGAGTCATTCCTTGAGGCATTCAGTTTGATTTTTAGATGCTATAGTGGACCTGAATTTCCACACTCATACAAATATTTTATACACCAAGGTAGTAATACCAATAATATAAAATAAATATTTACTAAAAAATGTTAGTTGGTGAAAGTAAAATATGCACCCTGCATAGTGTAGCTTACAAGGAATACAGCATGCTTGGTAAATCCTATCAATCTTAAAGCTGAACTAGCCAGAGAGGAAGCAATCACAGAGTACCAAGGTCATATTGTCAAATCAAGACCAGGTTCCCTCTCCTCTATTGCTTAGGGTCTTAGCTGGAGTCAGCCTTGTGGATTCCTGGGAATTTCTCTAGAGCCAGGTTTCTGCTAGCCCTATAATGGCTCCCTCAATCAAGATATCTCTTTCCTTGTTCTCATATCTGTCCTTCCTCCACCTCAACTATCCCATTCCCTCAAGTTCCTCTCAATGCTCCCCTTCTTCCCTCCTCTTCCATGTTTCCTTCTCCCCTACCCCCATGCTCCAAATTTTGTCAGGCAATCTTGTCTGTTTCCAATTTCCAGGTGGAACTTTGTTTTTCTTTGGGTTCTACCTCATTGCTTAGTTTCTCTAGGATCATAAACTATAGGCTCAATGCCCTTTGTTTATAGATATTATGCATTTATGATGAGTACATAGAATATTCATCTTTTTGGGTTTGTGTTACTTCACTCAGGATCGTGTTTTCTAATTCCATCCATTTCCATGCAAAATTAAAGATGTCAAAGGTTTTTACCACTGAGTAGTACTCTAATGTGTCAATGTGTCACATTTTCTTTATCCATTCTTTGGTTGAGGGGCATCTAGGTTACTTCAAGGTTCTGGCTACTGATTAATGCTGCTATGAACATAGTTAGACACATATCTTTGTAGTATGATTGAGCATATTTTGTGTAAATGCCCAATAATGGTATTGCTGGGTCCTTCAGGTAGGTTGATTCCCAATTTTCTGAGAAACAACCATACTGATTTCCAAAGTGGTTGTACAAGTTTGCATATCCACCAGCAAAGGACGAGTTTTCCCATTACCCCACATCCTCTCCATCATTGGATGTCATTGGTGTTTTTGATCTTAACCATCCTGACAGGTGTAAGGTGGTATCTCAGAGTCATTTTGATTTGCATTTATTTGATGGCTAAGGATATTGAACATTTCTTTAAGTGTTTTTTGACCATTTGAGATTCTTCTGTTGAAAATTCACTGTTTAGTTCAGTACCCTAGCTGTTTCAGTGCTAAAGATGAACCTGGGTGGTTGTGTGTGCTGGGTGAACAACGATAGTAGAAAAGGTTTGTGGACAGACTACCTTGAAAATAAGTTATTTGAAACCAATGGTCTTTTATTGATGTGAATCCAAACACGGATGAACTAGAGTAACAGTTCTGAAAGAGAGACTATTATTTGAAATTCCTCTCCCTCAAACATTTACAACTCAGATTCCCTCTTGTTCTTCCTTTCTCATCAAAATAGATAGACACACACAACACGGGTTAATAAGTGTTTATGTAAACTTAGTTTACATCTGGATATAGACTTAATAGTTTATTATATGTAAATAATAAATACTTTAGTAGAAATTTTGAGAGTAGGCACAGATAATATTCCAGAATCTACTATCATGGCAGAGAAGAAGAAAGGAATGAAAGGAATTAAGTAATAGGGTGATAATCAGAAAGTATCTTCCTCTGTTAGAGAACACAGTAGAAAGAGTTAATATTTAATTTGAATAATATAAAATAGATACCTGTTTATGAATGCAGATAAAATGAAAACAATCTTTAACTAGCAAACAGTAAAGGGTAGGGAGAGGAGTGGGAATAGAGTGTTTTCTCTCTATTTTCCATTTTTATTTTATGAGAATGCAATAAATTTAAACATGGCGTTATATCAACATATCATTGACATCTTATTTTGTGTTTAATACATTTTTATCAGACAATATAATACTTGCACAAACTAAAACAAATACCCAATTTCATAAGATTATAAAAATAAACATGTTCAGTTAGTATAATAGGAGAATACAATGTAATTTGAATTATTTTAATTCAAGAAACTATTTTGGAAAGATTGTATAGTCACAGAATTATTCTGACATTATTCTCCCCCATTTTTTGGAAATTATTACACCTCCCTAGTTGTACTGGTTAGTTATCTGTAAATTTGACACATGTTTGGCAATTCCACCCTGGGAAGTTGATTCTGTGATGTGTAAAATGTTGACTGAATAAGCCGCGAAGGGCAAGACAGTGAGCACTCTTCTGTTATAGTCTCTGTTTGGGATCTACTTCCATGTCTGTTCTGTATTGCTCTAGTAACAGACTGCTATAACAGAGTTTCAAATTTAAATAATTACTTTCATCCTGAAGTTGGCTGGGATCACAGAAATAGAAAGGACAGTAGAACACTAGAGGACTGGAAAAGTGAAGTTGGTCCGTTTTATCAATAAGTCCAAATGCAATGTGTTTTCTATTTATTTATTTTAAAGGAACAAATTGTATTCAAGGATAGCTTCTACTTTTTTCTAATTTATTGGAAAGTTTCTGGTTCACACAGATTTCTGTGAATGGTATATGTTTAACTAACCTGGAACATGTTGAAATGTTCAGCTTCTGAAATGATCAAATTAAGCTATAGAGGCAGCTATGATGTGAGTAGAGAACGGAATAGTGATGGTATGGATGCTCTACACACTGGTCTCTTTTGCTTTATTTGTTTTTGTTTTTTTCATTTTTACATAACAACCCCAGTTCCTCCTCCCTCCCCTTCACCACCCCACTTTTTCTCCTTTCCACCTCCATCCACTCCTCAAAGGGGGTAAGGCCTCCCTCTGGGAATCAACAAAGTCTGGCATACCAAGTTGAGACAGGACCAAGGCCCTCCCCACTGTATCAAGGCTGAGCATGGTATCCCAACAGAAGGAATGGGCTCCAAAAAGTTTATGCACCCAGGATAAGTCCTAGTCCTACTGCCTACATGTCCCCCAACAGATCAAGCTCCATATCTGTCACGCACATTCAGAGGGCCTAGTTCAGTCTCATGCAGGCTCCCCAGCTGTCAGACAAGTATCTGGTTTTCTCAATCATAGCTGATTTGGGGAACAGAGAGGGTGAGCAATGAAAGTGATATCTTGATAAAGAGAGTCATTACAGGGTTAGGGAGAAACGTGTTGCTAGGGAAATTCCCAGGATTCACAAGTATGACTCCAGTTAATAATCTAAGCAATAGTGCAGAAGGTGCTTGAACTAGCCTTCCCTTATAATCAGATTAGTGACTATCCTAATTGTCATCCTAGAACCTATATCCAATAATTGATGGAAGTTGATGCAGTGATCCACAGCCAAGCACTGGGCTGAGATCCTAGAGTTCATTTTTTTTTGAAATGCTGGTATAACTCACCATTACCTCATAGCTCTTGCATTACACACGTCTGCTAAGTCAACAATACATGGATGTTTACAGCAAATAAACATGATATTCGTTCAAGATGTAATATGGCATACTTCACACATGCACACACACACAGGTTCACACACGTGCATGAACACACACATGTACACACACACACACTGGAGCAGTCTCGCACATTTTACTCTGTAGTAGTGAAAACATTTACTCAGGCAACCTTGTTTGACTATTGGACAGCAAGCAATGAATCTTTACTGCCTTTCCAGTAAGGAGCAATTCCTTGTACTCCATTATACCACATGTGGTTACATATTAATTAAAATACTGCCCTTTACAATTACCATTTATTTTTTCTGAAAATTCTTTGCCTGCACTATTTTGGATCGGTTCCACTTTCTTTTCCTATTTCTGAATGCAAAGCATGTTACAGGCAATGAACAATAACCACAATAGTGAGTGAATGTTGTCCTGTCTTGAAACTTTTTACAATCAACTCATCAGCCCATTACTGTTTAATTCAACTTCACTCAATATTCATGACATAGATAAACACAATTAGAAATCCTACCAGAATGTAGCATAAATGGCCTTAGTTATGATTCCTAATGGAGTCAGTGTTTTACCCAGAATCCTTATGAACATGACATTCACTGCCTGTATTTGGCATTCTAGTCTTTCCAAGCCCCTATCAGAATGGTTCTTTAAGCTCTGCTGGAGCGTCTTAAGAGTTCTTTGATTGCAGGCCTGGTCTCACAGCCACTCTTTCACTTGTCATAGCCAATTATCATTATTACCATAGTTTTGCTTAATCCTTGGGAAGAATATCTAACAGAAACTTCTTAAGGGATTAAGGTCTCATTTTGGTTGATTTGAGGGACTATAGTCTCTTCTGGTGGTTGTGTTCATTTCTGTGGTTAACAGTGTGAGAATGAGGAAGCTTCTTCACATAGCAGCCAGTCATAAAATATAGTGAAGACCAGAAACAAAGCCAGATAATGTCCCCCAATTTCTGATACAATATTTCCATATATGAACACAATGAAAAATTTCATTGCCTTTCAAACCAGTTTCACTAAATGCAGCCGAAGCACAAAAACCTAACAAATAATATTTCACACTTAAATTATAATAGAACAAATCCCCTCAAAAATTGTGTGACTGTTGCTCTACATATTTTGAAAACACCCAACAATTAATGCCACAAAAGCACTCTTTTTTGTGTGCTATCCTTTTTCAATGAGCTTTGACTCTCTACTAAGTTGTTCTGCTCATTCTGAACTCTTCCATTAGAGTCATTCACCTGAGTTGCTCTTCTGTTTTTTTTTTCCTAATAGTCCTTGTTCTTGCCCTCAAGTTCCTTTGCTAGTGCTAATGCATGTGCTAAACTGTTTCTTGTTTGGTGTCATTTTCCACGATTCAGCTTTAAAGAGAAAAATAAGTTCATAGACTTGCTGGAACCTGAACAAAAGAAGCATGACCTATGGCACCACTGAATGAACCTTCCTGTGGTGCACTGGAAGGGCTGGGAGTTATTCCGTATTTCACACTAAGGGGATAAAGCAGTCTGATGACTAGTTATATTTAATGAAAATGTAGTTGACATGTAATGTCATGTTTTGTGTTTTTTCATGAAATGCAAAAGTGTATGATTTTATGTTAAAGATGATGAGATTTATTTCCAAATGATAAAAGATTTATAATTTTTATATATTTCTAGAAGTAATCAATACTTGTTAATAGATTACTTTTCAGAAACAAATATTTCTTAATTACTTATTACCCTTCATAAAATCTTATTAGGATAATTTTAATTGCTGAAGAAAATAAGTATAATAATTTCTTTTTATTTATCATTTTAATTTGGATCAGTCCCTTATAAATATTCGAAACTGGTCAAAAATTTATGAGCAAACAAGGAGTTAATTAATAATCTATTTAAAATTCACTTGAGGAGGTGGACATTTTTAATAAATAAATAAATGAAATATAAAGTGCTGTCCGACCACACCTGTGAAGTGTGTCACATTTAAATTTGTCATCTTTAATAAAATATTATTAAAAAAGAAAAAAAATTCAGTATAACCTTTAGAAATAAGAATGAAATATCCTCATGTCAAAAACAGATAACAGATAATCTTTTCCAGTTATTACTTTACTTTAGCACTTATTAATACTACTCCTAAACTACAAAATAGGAATACTTTAAAAACAATAAATTAAAATTTACATTTTATAAATCTTGGAAAAGTTTGACACATATTTACATATAATTGAGTAACTCATTTTTAAAGTCTTGACTACCACATCTTAGAAATATTACTTACAGATGTTGATGTCTCTCAAATTTTCTGGGAATTCTGTAATCATTATCCAATAGCCTTTGTGCAATGAATTTAATTCTGATTTCTTAATTCTGACATGTATAAAAACATTATTTTCAAACATAAATATTAATTTCACTTGACCATAGTTGATTGCACATTTCCTTTCATATGTTTCAAATACTCTTTATCTTGTAATCATGTCAATTTTACTCAGGCAGACTTTGTAGAAAACTATATTTGACAAGTTAAAGTTACTATTAGAAGAAAATAAATGCCAAGAAACTTGCAAAGAGAAAAGGCTACTTGTCCCATATCTTTTATAACTTCACCTCAAAATGAACTTAATCATTATCCCTGGGATGATGGCAAGGCTACATCATGGTAGAAAACACAGAGGTACCAGAAATAGCTCATCTCATGTTTAAGTAGTCAAATACAAAAAGGATAAAGTCAGAGTTCACAGCCTTTAAGAGAATGCCCCACTCACTAAAAGGATGCCACAAATTACCAATTCTTATAGACTCCAATGTTTCCTAATATTGTTAATCAAAGAATGAAGTCACTAGTATGTAGTCTGTATGGGAGTCTTATCCAAACTTTAATATTCTGTTTCTCACTCACATGGATTCATCCAATTCTCTGAATCCAAAATGCTTTCTCTCCTTTCCCAACAGTACTCAGTCTTCGCTGTTCAAGCATTGCTTAGAAGCCAAGTTCACATTAATTTCTGAATTCTAAAACAAACAGAATTTGGGATCTTGTAAACAAATCACTGCATACATGAAATATATAAAGGTGATTAGGAATCTGGAGTTTTCTCCATCATTATTAGAATTAGAAAATATCAAGTGATGATAGTGCAGACTAAAATACAACCCTAGCAAGTCAAATATCAAATCTGAATGTTCCACTGCTGAAATCCAGTAATATTCTTGGGACTCTGAAAGCTCTATTTTTATTTCTTTCATGGTTGTATCAGCATGGCCTCTTTCATGTACTGCCTTTTTCTATTCTTTCATCTTTTTTTCAACAAGTATGTTTCATTATTGCCATCTGTCTCCTCTTTGGCAATTCAACATAATTATACAATTTTTCAATATTTATTTATTCTTATTTAATGATTATAATATTTTTTCTGAAGGCATGGTCATTTACTACACAAGTACAATGCCTGTGAGCCTAGAGAAGAGCATTGGATTCTTTGGAAATGGAATTATAAAACATTAGTCACTATGTCGATTTTGGGACCCAAACCTATGTGCTTGACAAGAGCAATAAGGATTTTTCTTAACTCTTAAACTATCTCTCTAGCCTCTTATTGCAATGTTGAATTCAATTCTGCAGCTTTTCAGGTTACTTCTTATAGGAATACTTGCCCTAATACACGAATTCATGACTCCCAATTATTTTCCTTATCATACCATAACATTGGAGGTTAAATTTTTTAGAAAGATATAATCACCTCAATCTAAAATAGTATCTGTATGGAAAATGTGAATGCATCTATCATTGTCTTTTTGACATGGGCAGTACAAGGATTATAGTTAGCTTTCCTTTGGCAAATATTACATTTTACTATTTTGACATCCTTGCCCTACACAGTTTGTGAGTGTGATAAATGTGATCTACACCAACATGTTCTGAATTTTGGTGGTCACAATATAAAATACAAAATTAAATTTTGGTAATTAAAATGTAAGAAGTTTAATCTAAAATGTATAAAATTGTGAACTTAATATGTAACAAGAAAATTCACATAAGTCATTTGATACTTTACCCTTGATGGAAACTCTTGCAAACACGTGCATATTAATCCTGTGATACATCTCAGTGAAAAAAGTCAGTATTTGGGTCTGAAGAGTTGACTCAGAGATTGAGAGCATTTCAATATGCTTTTTAGAGCACCTGAGTACAATTCATATTTTAATGTCTGGAAGCTCAAAGTCATCCATTATTACAATTCCAGAGGATATAGCACCTTCCTTTGGCTACCAGGACACCTGTACTAAGGTATACCAAATTCCTCCCATAACAGAAAATATGTTTTAAAAGCATACCAATATTTAAAGTTCCAACAGTTTTACATGGTTAGTGAATATTATCTTAAAATTGAGTGTTCTTTAATAATATTTTAACCAATAATTCATTCCAATCCTGTTGTTCCCCAGTAACAAGTAATTATTTTCAGGATTGCAGAGATGGATCAGTGTGTAAGAATATTTGGTATACAAGAATGAAAACCTGATATAAATTCCTAGTACATATCATACAAAGGTGGGCATGACTGTCAATACCTGCAACATCACCACTGAGAGGAGATGAGCAGATGATAGGAGTTCACTGGCCACCTAATTGAATTAGTGGTTTCCAGATCACTAAGCAGTCCTGTATTAAGGCAGTGTGGTAGAGGTAATGGAGGAAGGCAACCCGATATCTTATTCTGATCTCCACATGTTCACACTTGGATATGGGCAACTGCAAACCAAATTCATGGAACACACAAATGTGCATGTACACACATACTACTATACATAAAATTACTGTTCAGAGAGGAGATCCTTTCAAGAAAATATTCTTGGAAATTTCCATGTTACCTACTCTCATCCATCAAATATTTTCATTAAATTGAAAATGACTGTTTTAACCTTGATGTTCTTTTTTGTTTCCTCCTTGCTGAAGTACATACCATGGGGAAATAAAAAACATAAATGACAATGGCTATATATTGATTTACAGATTAATGGGAAGGATATCATTGTTGAAAAGGTACAGGGCAGAAGTTCATGGTTGCTCAAATTGAGGGAGTTGACTGCTGTTGCTTAATTCCTTGTGTCCGTTGCATTCAACCACACACTCTAGCCTATGGTACTGTCACCTTTAAGGTGGGTTTTCCCACATCATTAAACTATGAAGAAAATGCCTCAAAGGCATACTCAGAGACATTTTATAGGTGCTTCTAAAGCTCATCAAATTGATAATCCATATTAGTTATCATATCTTATATAGAGGCCATGGTCTTTAATCACAGCACTCTGGAAATTGAGATATGGTATTTGTGCACATTAGCAGCCTGGGCAGCATAAAAACATTCTTTCTCAGAACGAAAATAGGAAAATGAAATTCAATATGACATACACAAATATGGACTTACAAATCTTATTTGGTTAAGTGAAAGAAGTCTTATAACTTTACAAAAAATGCATGCAATCTAAAACTAGATTGAATATATTTTAGATACACATCTTTGCTCAGAGGAATGACATGAGAAGGTTCAATTGCATCAAGTTAAAAATAAAATATTTTAAGGCAGGGGGAAAGCAAGTTCCCTAAAGACTTGACAGCCCTGAATAACTGTGTCCAGAAACCTCAAAAATACGAATAAGGAGTCTTTTAAAGTGAGGGTTGGCCTAGAGCGGCCATGGATGCCACAAGCTATTAAACTCATAAAGATTGCATTCTGAAGCTGTTTATTTCTGAAAGTGAGTGGGGGAAATCTCATGGCCAAAGGAAAACAGAAGTGAATGAGCTTTTGTCCTATCATGGGACTAAAGGTTTGATTTTTTACATTATTTTCTCATAGTAGAAAAGGAAAAATATGAAGAGAAAAAAATGCAAACATTTTGTGTAGAAATCCAGAAGGGGACTGGAAGCAGCAAGTTTATTTGGAAAGGTCAAAGTCATGACAGCAGGAATTAGTTCTGATATATCCTATCTCTGAATTGTTCTGATTAATGAAAGGCTTCTCTATACAGAATAGGAGTTGACTGGAAGAAGTTTCTCTCACAAATCCACATCTGTCTTACAATTACTGGCAGCACATGAAAGAGTACTTTGCATTATATCAGCTTTAATTACTAAGTTAATAGTTTATAAATATTAAATATACTTTTGAAAAAGTGTTTTTAATTTTTATTTTAGCATTATTTTCTTGTTTTACACAGGCACAGGAGAAACAGGAGGAGAAAGCCAAGTGAATGTTACGTCAAAGTTATTTATCCCTTCTAGAATCTGGCTCTTTTACCTCATCCTACCAAACTCCAGCCCATAAAGGTCATATGAAAAACTACCACTAAATAACTTTCCTAAAAACACAAATGTATTTATAAAAGTAATTCGAATGGAGTTAGCCTATAACTAGATGTCTTAGTTAAGATAGCTATTTCTGTGAGGAAACACCATGACCAAAAC
>LOJH01022049.1:0-21251 GCA_001685095.1 Ellobius talpinus
CGCACACACACACATCTCAACAGAATTCTGCTGTTTCAAAGAATTCTACAAATTGTCACATTTGGGCCTTAGCACAACCCTGACAGGTGGTTGGAGTAGTCCTTGGCTCCAGTCAAAGCCTTGGAAAGTTGTAGCAAGAGTCGGGAATTTGTTAACAGCTCTGTGGCTTAAACTCAGGTTTCTTTCTTTTTTAAAAAATCATTACTCTACAGTAAAAAAGATAGTTTTTCCATGGGCCAGTTTTGATTGATAAACTTTAGATCTTGGAATGGTACACTGAGAAATGGTTTGAGACCATTATTGAACTCCTTAGGAAATGATGTTACGGTTGATGGTTCTGTCACTGACACAGGGGTAGATGTGGTGGCACAAGCTGTTCAGTCGTGTGTAACTGCTTCCTCCAAATGAAACACTCCCTTGTGGAGAGAAGAGACGCACAACATGCAGGAAGCTCACAAAGCTTACAAGGCACAGGAAACTCATGGGAAGCTCCACCCTGAAGTCAGAAGCAGTAAGCAGTTGCAGGGGGAGGGGAGACTGGTGTAGCTGTTGGCAGATCTCAAAGGGAGCCCCAGGGATGCCACCTTCAGAAGTTAACGCTGTTGCGGGGTGGAATTTCACAGATGCATGTGCCCTTGAGTCCCTCATACCCATTCCTGTAAAGTGACCCCAGTAAACTTACGGGTTTTCCAAACTAGATTTGGATGGAATTGCTATTTCTGCCATTAATGCCCTTCCTGGGGTGAGTAGACATTTGTTTATGTCTCTCCAAGAAAAGTCACATGATAAAGTTCTTCCCACCCGCTTCCCCTCTCCCTGTGCTGTGCTGCAATCCCTTTCTTTGTATTGTCTATTTGGGCTGGAGGTTAAGCTCATGAGTAATACCCTCCGTGAGGCTTACCTTCTTGTTCTGTCCTGTCTGGATCTTGGTATGGATATCTCTTCGGTGTGATTACAATGGCATAGACAGGTATACAAGTGTGTGTGTGTGTGTGTGTGTGTGTGTGTGTGCCATTTTTAATGGAGAAATTTAGTGCTTTCCTTTCTCTGAGAAAGGGTAATAACAGAAACCAGTAACAGTTATGTAAAGGCAATGTTGGCCTGTTTGGTATTACAAATGGGTTCTCAGGCCAGATCAAGCGGAGTGTAAATCTGAAGACAAGGCAGACTTTGCAGGAGTACCTTCAAGAGCACTGTGGGAAACTATAGGAACTAGTTACATAGTTGCCATCACTATGGCTGTCTTCATCAATGTTCTTTTGTGAAGAGACACCATGGCCAGGGCAACTCTTATAAAGGAAAGTATTTGATTGGGGCTGACTTACATTTTCTGAGGTCTAGGCCATTAATGTCATGGCAGGGAGCATGGTAGCACACAGACAGACATGGTGCTGGAGAGGTAGCTGAATGTTTTACATCCACATCAGTAGGCAGCAGGAAGAGGGAAAGAGCCCTTGGGCCTGGTTTGAGCTTCTAAAAACTCAAAGCCCACCCCCAGTGGCATACTTCTAAGAAGGCCATTCTTAATTTTTGTCAAGTAGTGCCACTCCCTAATGACCAAGGATTCAAATATTGGGGGCATGCCTATTCAAACCACCACAAGGGCCTCTTCTCTATACATTTCAAAATCTTTATGGAGCGGTGAAGAGCAAAAGTAGCCCTTCATTCTGGGTAAGTTGCTGTGTTGGTCCATATTTCATTACCATAAGGAAATACTTTAGCCAAGCTAAATTTAGCAAACAAAGTGAATTTGTTTTTATCTCCCAGTTTTGTAGTTCCAACGACAAGAGGATAAATTTGGCAGAGTCCTCAGGGGGTACACGGCATTACCTGGCAGGAAGCAGGGAGCATGTGCGTTGTTCTGCCTCCTCCCCTTCTTATAGCATCATTAGTGTTTAACCACGAGGGCTTTAGCCTCAGGACTCTACTCACCCCAAGTCATCTCTCAGATCCTTAGTTCTAAACACTTTGATAAGGCTTCTCCACCGTCTTAATACCTCACAATGAAAGTTCACTTGAATACACGAAGCCTTGGGGAGCACATTACATCCAAACCATTTCTAAACCATAATAAGCCCCTAAGCAGGGAAATCATAAACAAGGCAAAGCTGCGCAGGGTAATCCTGTATTGAAGCTGTCCCCATAGCCCAGGGAATTTCTCACGCCTTTCCATAAATCTTCCCTCTAGCCCCTTCCCTCATTAGCGCACAACTGGTGGGGTGAGATTCCTTTCTATCTGCATTTTCTGGGTGTCATTTCTCTGCTTAGAAGCTCTCCTCCTCCTCCTAGAAGTCCTTAGTGCTCAGAGGCTCTGTCTGCGGATGCTGGCACTGCCTCCCTCATGAAGCCCTCCCCAGGCATCTGACTGGACGAGGTTTATTCTCTCTTTGCACCTGTCATCCTCTCTGCCCAGGAGCTTGGCTTACAGTGTTCCGCTTCCTACTGCACATTATTATTGCAGATTGAGTGAATACCTTCTAGGTTGTGAGGTTTGTAAGGATTCCGTAGTCTTCTCCCCAAACTCAATTCACTGCCTCAGCTAGAGTATTTCTTGAGTGAGTGAGGTCTTCGCAGCGGCAATCCAGGAGGCTTCACCTCTTCTTGTATTTGAATGACTTGTCATGCACAGTGCCTGTTCATGAGCCATTTGCACTGATATGTAGTCATTGGCCATTCAATAAGAGTTGAGGCAAGCCATGGTTGAAGCTTGAACTACTAGTGGCAATAAATTTACAAATATGTGGGGGAACTTGGCATAAACAGAAGAAAAAATATGGGATGAAATGAATATGTAGATTGAAGGGAGGGAAGGGTTGGGGATAGCTTAAAACTTTCTGTTTTGTTTAGCTAGAGTAATTGTGACAGCCATTAAAATAGGGAACTGGAAGTTACCTTTATTGTGTCTGTGTGTGGTGCTGGGGATTGAACATAGGGCCATGAGTATGCTAGGCAAGTGTCCTACCACTGAGCTACACCCCAGCAGAAGCTAAGATATTCTAGGGGGGAGGTGGTCAAAGATTAGTGTTGGGAGTAGAGCTTTGAGGTGATCAGGACTGGAGGTCTAAAATGGGGTGTCATTAGGAGTTAAGTAGATGAAGCCCAGAGTGGTGGGTGTGGACGATAAATAGAGAAAGAAAAGGAGATTGCTTGAGCTGTTGACAGTTCACAGATAAAGATCAAGCACAGAAGGGTGAGAGCTACATGAGCCAAGAAGGGAGGTTAGTCTAGTAAAGTGGAAGTCTTGGGCGAGTCAAAGGAAAAGAGGGTTGGGACAGATTCTGCTAGGAAGAGGAAGTGATGAAGGGCAGCGTTATGGAGGGGTTTTATTTTGGTGTTTATATGTATATGTGTGGGTGGTGGTGGTGTAGTGTGTGTGTGTGTGTGTGTGTGTGTGTGTGTGGTGTGTAGAGGACAGAGTTAATGTCCAGTGTCTCCGTTGATTGCTCTCCACCTTATATTTTGAGCCAGGGTTTCTCAGTGAACCTGGAACTCAGTTATTCAGTTAGGCTGTCTAGTCAATGGGCTTCAGGGATCTACCTCTGTCTGGCTCCCGAGTGCTGGAATTAAAAATGTGGGCCCCTGCACATAGCTTTTACTTAGGTGCTGGAGCTCTGAACACAGGCTCATGTTTGCACAGCAAAGACTTTACTTGGCTCCTTTGAGGGACCCACCATCCAACTCCCACATAGATCACATACAGAGGCCTGGTCTTAATTTGAATGTCCAGACTTAGCTTGGCTTGTTTCTTGCCAGCTTTCCTTAACTTACATTATCCCAACTACCTTTTGCCTCAGGGCCTTTCTCTTTCTTTCTTCTGTAGATCTTTCTTTTCTTCTTAGTCTGTGGCTGGCTGGGTGGCTGACCCTGATGTCCTCACCCCTCATTCTCTCATTTCTCTTTTTCTTCCTTCCTTATGTCTCCTTATATTTACACTATTTCATGTATTATTCTTCTATTTATGTCTCTGCTGGACAACCCCACCTAACCTTCCTTCTGCCTTGCTGTTGGCCGTTCAGCTCTTTAATTGACCATCAGATGTTTTAGTCAGGCAAAGAATCACAGCTTCACGGAGTTAAACAAATGCAGCATAAACAAAAGTAACACACCTTAAAATAATATTCCCCAACAATATCCCTAATTCCTGGTTTCTATTGTAGTTAATGTGCATGTGTGAATGTCTGCATGTATGTTTGTGTACCATGTGCATATCTGGTATTTGAGGAGGCAAGAAAAAATGATCCCTTTAAATTGGAATCACAGGTATTTGTGTGTGGTGCGCCACGTCCGCCAGCAGAAGAGACGACCACAACAGGATTCTTCTTNTTGGTCTAGGTCTCTCCTGAGCATATGGGTCAGCATATGATTTGCGGCTGGATCGCGCCATACGTGATGACGCACGAGACGCCCATCGCGCCACTCGGGATGACGCACGAGACGCCCGGGGGCAAGGAGAAGGCTTAACGCCAAATGGCAGCGGCAAGCGAGAACATGGCGGCGCTGCGGCGCCCTACATTTGTGAGCTGCCATGAGGTATTGGGAAATGAACCCAGGTCTTCTGAAAGGGCAGCAAGTTCCCTTAGCCACGGAGTCATCTCTTTAGCCCCTCTTGTTTCTCGTTTTAAGTAGGTAAGAAACATAACACTTTGCTTACTGTCGAGAAGGATGTGGTAGGACTGAGGAAGTCAGAAATGCAGATATGCAGAGCATTGGCTGTCAGTATGAAGCCCTCAAGGAACCAGCAGAGGAAGGGTCCAGTGCAGTGACTGGCTTTACAGATGAGCAGGCAGTATACAAAGCTGTGTGAGCATGAAGATTTGCCAGTGTGATGTTAATGACAGTCCCACCAGGAGACAGCTGCTCCCTCAATGAAAGGGCATTGACTTTTTAGAGCAAGGAGCAGGTTGTGGGAGTCAGAGGTGACAGGAGAGAAGACTTAAAGTGGATGTGACTGTAAAACTATACCGGTTCCGTTCCGCGCTCTACTTGCTACACACTACAGGAACTAGCATTCTTGTTGCAAGGATGTCCCTGTGGCCCCATCTGTCTGCCTGTCTGTATCTCTGTCTGTGCATGTTTTAAAATTTTCAGCCTAGTTTCTGTAGAGCGTAGCGAGTAGAGCGTGGAATGGAACTGGAGTGGTTTTACAAGTGGAGGCCCTCAGCAAGATCACCCTTGGGAATTGTGAGGGTGGATTAAAGATGGGTGTGTTATGTGTGTTTGAGTAAGTCTTTAAAGAGACAGAGTATAGGCAATTAGATTATAAGCCACTAAGGAATGGAATGTGCACAGAGAATTTGGATTATATGTATTGTGTTTTCTTTTGGTTTTCTTGACTGGAGAAAGATATTTGATTCTGGGAACTGCTAAAAAAGGCATCTTAACTTTAAAATATGGGTCTAAGGATATGTTGCTCTGGAAAAGAGGTTCTGCTTTTGTTTCCACAGAAGATGAGAGCCTGTGGACTCATTCAAGACTAATGTGGTTTGATTTATCAAGACCGCCTGAAGGTCACTGTGAAAACCCCCCCAAAAATTACTGCCCAATAAACAGCAGGAAGTAGTTCACAGAGAAATGATGCCCAAATTCCCTAAATGATTGTTTACTGGAGGAAGTGGGGCTCAGGAGCCTATCCGCCATTGTGAGCCTGAGGAGTGGAGGAAGCTCGGCCTCTTCCACAATTCCCAAGTGCAAGCCTGCTTCCCACAGTCCCTGCAAGCAGAGAGGCAGCGGTGGCTGGAGCCGAGCTTCACAAAGGCAGCCAACTGCAGAGAGGCCCAGAAGATGGCGGTGGTCTCTGGCTCTGTGCGCCCAAGTGGTGCAATCAGGCGAGCTTTTCTGCGGGACCCAAGGAGCCTGCATGGCAGTCACAGAGGGTCCCCAAGCATGCCTGCCCAGCGGTGGTGGCGGGAGGCACACCTGCCACTCAGATCAGTTGTGGTGGCACACGCTGGTAGGATTTGCTGAAGGAGGCAGAGGCAGGAGGATGAGATAAGGAGAATATCTGGCAGTTTGTGTTTTATTTTTACTGAATTTTCCTTCTCCTTGTGCTAAATGTTGTCTCAGTACTATGATTTGTTACCAGAACAGATTATTCATTATGGTGATGGGGACCGTGATCACTTTATAAGAATGTTAGCAAGGATTCTCAGGAGTTTCATTTCCGGAATCCAGCCCAATATGGTGTAGTGTCTACCTTCACAGTATGGTATCTCTATCTACTTTGTGCCTGTTTAAATTTTGGACCCTTGTTTAATAGCACAGTAAGATGGAAAACCAAAGCCAAATTAGGGCTTCTCATGCAGCTATCTGTGGCTAATTATGCCTTGAATGATTCTGCCCTTAACTGTTCTCAAGTTTTGTGTCTTTTGAGCAGCTGTTGGGCTAACGAGATGACTGCCGCTGTGGGCGGGGTTCCAGGCTTGGTGCCTGTTTCAGTGAGTCAACTGGTCTGAGCCATCCTGGCTGAGACTTCGGGATCACAATGGGTGGCTGCTATTGTCACCACTGCGGCCTTGAGACAACTGGAATTGCCACCAGTCAGACGACTGCTGTGGCACTGCTGATCCCCTTGCCAGACGGGTTGCCACTGCCTTAGAGATCCAGAATTCTCTTTATAATTTTCGCCAGGGCATTTTTTGGTTTGACCTATAGACCTCCTTTTATAAGAACAGTCGGAGCATATGGTTGGCTGCTCCCTTTCTTTCATTATGTTTGTGCCACGCCCATGCCAGTCCAGCTACGCCCATGCCAGTCCAGCCACTCCCATGCCAGTCTAGCCACTCCCATATGGCCTAGGCTTGCTGAACAGCCAGGAACTCCTGTAGCCGGAGGGTTTCTGTTGCTCTGCCTCTATGACAGGCAGCAACAGCAGCAGCAACAGCGATGTAAATTGCTATTTGCCCAAAAAAGTGGGCTTCCTCCGAGAGCAATATGGGTTAGCAGGCTACAGTGAGCCAGAGACGGGTAAGACAGGAGCCTGTCACAGTCAACCTAAGACAGAGGCCTTGCGTGCTGTGGCAAGTGCTCTTTATGATGTGTAAGATGTGAATATGTGCTTCTGCAACCCAATAGGTCTGGTCTAATTATATAGAAAAGAGGGAGCTGTTGAGGGCTGCAGAACCCTGGCCCCTTGCCTTTCTTTGCCTGCCTCAGACCCTTTGCCTGCTGGAGTGAACCAAGCAAAACAACTTGTTTACCTGTGCCTGCAGCTGCTCTGAGCATGAGACCCTGATGGCAGGGGAGTGGGTTCTGTTGAGGACTGCAGCTGAAAGATCTCAAGAGCTTGGGCATGACTATCAATTAAGGATCCCTGGAGCATAAATAAACTTGGCATTCTTGTATCAAGGATGGCCCATGTCCCCACATCTCTGTTTCCGTGTGTGCATTTTTAAGTCTCCAGCTTAGTTCCCGGCTCATGTACCATCCCATAGTGCTGGCGCTACATTTGAGAACTGGGAAGGAATTTTCTAGCTATCCCTTGGGTGTGGTTATGGGCTTGTATTAGCTAACTGTATCACTTCTGGACAAAATACTTGAGAAGCAATTTGAGGAAGGAAGGATTCATTTTGGCTTGCCCTTTGAAGGCACACGTTCCATCATGGCAGAGAAGACACAGTGGTCCAAGCAGAAGGCCTGCTGGCCATCTTGCATTTGCAGTGAAGAAGCATTGATCAATGTTTGATCAGTCAAAGAAGCTACTGATCAATGCTGCACACAACTTGTTTCCTCCTTTTTCTTCAGCCTGAGACATCAGTCCACACAATGGTAGCACCTACATATAGAGTAGTTTCCCCCACCTTAACCTAATCTAGATAATACCTCACAGACGGGCCCCGAGGCTGCTTCTTCAGTGATTCTAGATATTATAAAGCCTACAGAGCTGGAGCCAAGACCTCCTTGAGCCCGACTTTCACCAAGTTTTATTAGTACCAGTTAGTCCAGTTATGTCTGGGGTGTTTTCATCAGTCAAGGTAAGTCTGGTAGAAATGCTAATTAGGTTCATTTGGGTTGTGGATTTTGTCAGATAACTAGCATTAAAAGACATAAGGGTGGGGAGTATTGAATAGTTTTAAAAACTGTTTTTAAAGTGATAATGGAGTTGGGGAGGTGGCTCAATGGGTTAAGTGCTTGCTGTTCAAGCATGAAGGCCTGTGTTTGTTAGTACTCACTTCAAAACCTATTCATGGTGAGTGTGTCTGTAATTCCACTGCCATTCATGGTGAGTGTGTCTGTAAGTCCACTACTGTTCATGGTGAATGTGCCTTTAATCCACTGTAGGGGAAGGGAGCAGACCCTGAAGGTTTGTTGTCCAGGCAGTTTAGCTGAATCTGTAAACTTTTTCCAGTGAGAGACTGTTTGAAAAACAGATAGAGGAAGACAATGAAGTGACTGTCTGGCAAAAACATTTGCACATATGTGTATATAACACACAGAGACAAAAAATTAGGTGTTTAGTACTAGCTTTGTGGTACCAAAGCACCATTAAAATAAGAAAAGTCTTATAAAACCACTATAATGGATAAGGAACGGATGAAAACTGGGGAAGGCAGAGCGCTAAATGGTAGATCTGCTAAGGGGATTGATGGAGAGGTGCTGTGTTATTGATTAAACCACCTAGGAAGAAAGATAATGACTGGAGTACTCTCTGGCTGACATGCTGACTGTGTTGGCGATGGCCAGTCTGTGGGTAGAACTCAAGCTGCAAAAGCAGTAAGAGTAACTTCAGAGAGGGTGCAAGAATTGAGGTCAAAGTAGCCACACAAACAGAATTCAAACACAGTGTATAGGAGGCACAGATCATTTTGACAAGATAGTAATGGCTTAACATTTTTTAAAAGATTTATTTATTTATTAAATATAGTGTTCTATCTGCATATATGTCTTCAGGCCAGAAGAGGGCACCAGACAGACCTCATTTCAGATGGTTGTGAGCCACCATGTGGTTGCTGGGAAAAGAACTCAGGACCTCTGGACAGAGCAGTCCTTGCTCTTAACCTCTGAGCCGTCTCTCCAGCCCTTGATTTAACACTTTTATCTTGATGATTTACTGATAGTTTTGGTGATTAGAAGATTGTTAGGACCAAGTTTGAATTGTCGTTTATGTAAGCGATGGCTCAGTGCTTAGGCTGCTTCTATAATTCCTCCATAGCTCATTGTCTCTTCCCTTGGGGGCCCCTTGCTCTTGCTCTTCTTGCACACACTTCTTTGGGGGTCCTGAGAAAAGTGTGGCTGGCAGATGTTGCTGCCAGCCCTTTCTAAACCCTCTCAGGTCATGGTGGACACTCAGATATTGCTCCACGGCCCTGGTGGAAGAGACTGATTTGAGGAGTCAGATCTCTTCTCAGCCAGGGCTCCAGGGACTTTGCCTTTGTCTCCTTTAACACATTCTGCACTTGAATTGAGCTTTGTGGACACAGTGAAGCTTAGGGGCTTGGGGACTGAGCTGTTCCTTGGGAGAGGAAGGAGCCAGGAACAGTTAGGTGAAGGCACCTGGGGAGCTTTGGAAAACTCTCTGTCTTGGCCTTCGCTCCTGACCGCTGAAGGGATTAGTGCAGTCCCCATGGACCTTGACATCGTTGGTGTTAAATTAAGGTAATTTCCAAGGGAGCATAAAGTCATGGCACTTTGAACTGCTGTAGGAGTGAACATAAGTTTCATATTTTATTATGATGTTATAACTGTTTTAGAAGAAAAAACTAGAAAGCACAAATTTATATGGAGTAAAGCTATTGGCAATCTGCAAATGAAGGCAAACCTCTGTTTCTACTAAGTGGGAAGAGGAGTAATTTGAGTTTTCAGTGGACAGGACAGAATTTGTCTGCAGACAAGGGTTATTTTGTATTGCTATCATATTAGCTGTGATTTGCAGAGCTGAAGAATAGCTTGCATAGTTTCAGAATATGATAATGCATAAGACAAGTTATAGACTGCAATTTCCATGGAACACAACTTCCCTGAGTGAGGAAGAGCCCCCCATCTCCTTCGGGGGGGGGAGGCTGCCCTCCTTCTGCTGGTTTTCCTGCAGAGAGGTTGATTTGTTTCCACTTCACCGCCAGGCTTCTGAGCGAAAACTTAATCACCGTGGGAAAGGGCCACAGAGGGAGATGCCCAAACCTTTCAATATTTAAAGCCACGGAAATAGCGAGTCTTTCAATCTATTAAATACATTAGATTTTTCCCCCTTTCCACTTTATTACTTTGAAGATATAGGTCTTGAAGAAAGCGTGCGGTGGGTGCTAACCGAGCTGCAGGTAGAGGAGAAAAGCAAGTGCCCCTTCAGGGAGTGCCCCTTCAGGAGGCAGGATGTGATCCGTGGGATGATGTGCTAGCTGGAGACAGACTTTGCTCTCTGTGGTAGATGCCCATGGCTGAGAGGCTGTGATTGTGCGTGGGTGCTCCCAGGTGGGGATGGCAACTCCCTTTAAGCAGTTTTCCCACGACTTTTATAATTACCCAGCGCTTTACAGGTTCAGTTCATCTTGGGCTCGTTGGCTCACTGTGAACAGGGTAGCAGTGAGGACAGGCTGAGTGTAATGGGTGGCTCTCCTGGCTCTGTTAAGCCCTCTGTAGGCACTTCGCTGGGCACAGGCAGGTAACACCTGGTGTGGGATAATTGTCTGTATTCTGTCAATCATGTTTTAAATAAACACTGATTGGCCAGGCAGGAAGTATAGGCGGGTCAACCAAACAGGAAGTAGAGGTGGGGCGATTAGAACAGGAGAATTCTGGGAAGAAGGAAGCCCATTCCTCCCAGTCCTGCCCAGATCACCAAAGAAGCAGGATGTGACCTACCCTGCTGAAAAACGTATTGAGCCATCCAGCGAACATAGATAAGAATAATGGGCTAATGTAAGTTATAAAAGCTAATACAAAGCCTGAGCTGATGGGCCAATCAGTTTATAACTTATGGAGACCTCTGTGTGATTTTCTTTGGGGCNCCAGTCCTGCCCAGATCACCAAAGAAGCAGGATGTGACCTACCCTGCTGAAAAACGTATTGAGCCATCCAGCGAACATAGATAAGAATAATGGGCTAATGTAAGTTATAAAAGCTAATACAAAGCCTGAGCTGATGGGCCAATCAGTTTATAACTTATGGAGACCTCTGTGTGATTTTCTTTGGGGCTTACTGGCTGTGGGAACTGGGCAGGACAGAAGCCCCAACAAACCTGGCCCTCACGTTACAAACACCAGCAGAGGATCAGACTGAATTGGTCTGGGCGGGTCTGTGTTCGACTACTTTCCAAAAACCTCTTTGAATGATGGTGGTGTACAGTGAGGCGGAAGAACGAATGGCCTCCGTGGTACTTCTGCAACGTGGGTGATGTGTAGACTCAGTGGAGTTGCCTTTTAAAGGGTTGGGTCAGGACACACCCTCGATGACAGCTGTGTAGGTGTGCGGTAGGACAGAACTGGGCATGCTTGACAGGCACTCTCAGGGAAAGGGATTGCTTCTGAGTCAGTGTTGATAGACAACCCCACAGGCATCGGCACATAAAGCAGTCACAGTTGTCAGAGCTTCTTTGCAGTTTTATTTTGTCCAATGTATTCATTCCTGTTCGGAGATTGTGTCTATATAGGTCATTTATGTAGACTGGGCACATCCTGTTAAGTGTGTGAAAACAAGTTTCTTTTTCTTTAAGAGACCTGGCTGTGCTAGACCAGAGCAAGGCTACCTGGAAGATGCCTCCCTAGCCCCTGGAGCCTGGAAAGCTACTGTCTCAAGGGTCTTCGCTGACATCATTTAAATAAGGCCTTTGTGAGGGGAGGTTATTTTAGACTAAGTGGGTGGACCCTAAATGAGGTCACTAAAGTGTTTGGGGGGGAGGTGTAGTAGCATTATTATCTTAACTAGGTAAAGAGGTGTTACCTTTGTTTATGCTACATTTGTTTAACTTATTTGGCAATATACGGATGTGTGTTTAATTATGTAAAGATGTGTTGCATCTGTTTTACCTTGCCTGTCTAAGGCACCTGATTGGTCTAATAAAGAGCTGAACAGCCAATAGCTAGGCAGTGAAAGGTTAGGCAGGGCTAGGAGACAGAGAGAGTAAATAGTGGGAGAAAGAAAAAAAGAGAAGAGGAAGAATGAGAAGAATGAGAGGAAAAGGAGGAGAGAATGAGGGAGACGCTGGGGCCAGAGTCAGGTGATTGCCAGACAGCCAGATATAGAGACAGCAGGAAAGTAAGATATACCGAGGGGAAAAAGTGGAAAACCCATGAGGCAAAACATAGATGAAGAGAAACAGGTTAATTTAAGTAAAAATGCTAGCTAGAAACGTGCCTAAGCTAGGCTGAGCATTCAAAGTAATAAGTCTCTGTGTCATAATTTGGGAGCTAGTTTGATGTGGGATTCCCCTCCGTATGCTGTGAATACCATTGATTAATAAAGAATCTGCTTTGGGCCTATTGTAGCGCAGAATAGGGCAAGGCTGATATTTTAAGCAGGTAGAGGAGGAAAGAAGGCAGAGTCAGGGAGGCGCCATGTAGCTGCCTGAGGAAAAAGATGCCTACACACCAGTGGTAAACCACAAGTCTCATAGTAAAATATAAAATAATAAAAATGGGTTAATTTAAAATATAAGAGCTAGCTAAAAATACGCTTAAGCTATTGGCCAAACAGTATTGCAATTAATATAGTTTCTGTGTGATTATTTCGGGTCGGGGCAGCTGGCAAAACAAACAAGCAGTCTCTGCCAATACTAGTTGGTGGTCAAAAGAAAAGCCTGGGACAGCTGGGGTGGGGTGGGGAGGTGAAGGGTGAGGTGGGGGGAAAGGTGGGAAAAGGGGAACGGGGAGGAAGGGGGAAGAGAGTGTGGGAGAGATTAATGGAGCAGAGAGCCATCAGTTTAGAGAGAAGGTAGTGTGTGGCTGAGAGCAGAATCTGGCCAGAGCCATGAAGCTTTGGAGGAAGACTGTCCAGCAGCCCTGGAAGAGAGGAGCGTCACCGTCTCCCTTTGAGACAGCCAGGCTCATGACTCAGCTACTATGTTGGTTTTGACCCAGAGAGACAGATTTCAGACATCTAAAATGTCCGCCAAATTTGTGGAAACCCACTATGGCAGCCTCAGGAGAGACATGCACACTTCTCCAGGAAAGGGGTGCCACTGAGATGCTGGCTCCGTGGGTTTGTCCTATGTCTCAGACATTGTGGCGTGCCTCACAAGGTGACTTCTTGGGTGACACTGTCTTGTGGGTCTGAAGACTACACACTTTGAGGAGCAAGCACAATGGTAAAATATGGAGATGGTTCAGGGCACTTACTGAAGCGAATGAGACAATTTTACCAAAGTTTTTGGAGCCTATTTCTGTCGTGTCTGACTTCTCCAATCAGTGTATCTCTCTGGACAAAGGGCAGATTAGAATTCAGGCAGCTGCCTACATAACCGAGATAAAAAATTAATTGGATGATGTCTTCATTCCCCTGCTGTGGCTGTTAAGACCTGGCTATAAATGGTGTGAGACTACTTCAAAGCAACAAAGGGACAATTGATTCAGCAGTCACATCTGTAATGATCATCAGTTTTGAGAGTCAGTGAGAAAGTCTGCACCAGTTGCCAATGAGTGTGGGAGCATCAGGTTCATTTCAAAAGATACGAAATCTGAAAATTAAAAAGAAACTCCCCTAGGATCAATTTTAATGCTAAGTTGCTGGCCATAGTGTCAGTAGTCAGGACTGACTTAGAAACGGTCTTGAGTTTAACCTTGGCCTTAGGATGATAGCTGATTTGGTTTCTGTCTTCTACTGGAGGTATTGTGGGTACACTTCAAGCAAGAAGGAATTGCTAGGCCAAGGTGGTGCATGTCATTCATTAATCCCAGCACTCAGGAGGGAGAGGCAGACAGATCTCTGTGAGTTCGAAGCCAGCCTGGTCTACAAGAGCTAGTTCCAGGACAGCTAAGGCTATTACACAGTGAAACCCTGTCTCAAAAAACCAAGAAAGAAAAAGAGGGAGAGAGAGAGACAGAGACAGAGACAGAGAGAAAGGAGAAAGAGGGGGAAGAAAGAGGAAAGAGAAAGAAAGGAAATAAAGAAAGGGGGAGCTTATGAATTTATTTAAATGCAGACTCCTTTGGGAATAGATAGGCTACAAATGAGGGAAGAGAACAGAAGTGACTTCTGGGTAACAATGAAATGCTACCCAACTTCCCTTAGAGAGGAAAGTTATGTCCCTAGTCTTTGGGGGTGTCCGTGTTCCTGGAGGTTTGATGTCAGGCTCTTGCTTCTCTTTTCCTTTGTTCTTCTCCATGAAGCCCTGGGAATGCTGGCAGGCATTCTATTGTTTTTAGTGATAAAACATATACAACACAGTGTTTAGCGTTGTCATTTAGGTGCATCCAATGCCATTAGTCAGAATAACATCATCGTGTTGCCATCGCCCATCCAGTTCCAGAACTTTTCCATTGTCATGAGCTGAAGCCATATTGATAAACATCACTTCTGCACTCTCCCTCCATGAAGGTTTCCACTTCTACCCCCAAGTTTGCCTCTTCTGGGTGGCTCATCTGAACAGAATCACACCATACTCATCTTTTGTGTCTGGTTTATTTCACTTAACATAATGTTCTCAAGATTCAATCAGATGTCTGAATTACATTCCTTTTTATGCTTGGGTATGACCCCATTGTGTATAAATACCACATTGTGCTCATCCATACATCTATTGTATTTGAATTACTCCCAAACTTTTGTCTATTGTGAATAAGTGTGTTATGTTTTAAATTGTGATTGAAATTTGGTAAAAATGGTGTTTGAGAATTACATACTTTTCTTCTTTATTTTATTTTTTCTTATTATTTATTCTTCTCTTATACATTATATACCAACTGCGCTTTCCCCTCCCTTCATGCCTCCAAATACCTCTCCCACCGCCCTCCATCCACTCCTTCTCCATTTCCCTTAAAAAAAAGCCAGGCAGGGGTGGTGCACGCCTTTAATCCCAGCACTTGGGAGGCAGAGACAGGCATAGATCTGTGAGTTTTAGGATAACCTGGTCTACAAGAGCTAGTTCCAGGACATGCTCCAAAGCTACAGAGAAAGCCTCTCTCGAAAAACAAAACAAAACAAAATAAAACAAAACAAAACAAAAAAGAGCAGACTTCCCAGGGATATCAGTCGAACATGGTATATCAAAGCTGGGTGCGGATATATAGAGTCCCAAGTGCAGGCAAAAGAGTCAGAGACAGCCCCCACTCCCACTGTTAGGAGTCCTACAAGAACACCAAGCTACACAACCATAACATATGCAGAGGACCTAGCACAGACCCATGCAGGATTTGTGGCTGCCACTTCGGTCTCTGTGAACCCCTGTGGGCCCTGCTTAGTTATTCTTCTAGTGTTATAGGAATCTAGTAGAGTCACTGTATCTAGGGTAAGCATTAGAACAGAATAGTTGCTTTTCTCTGTCTCTAAGATAAACATCAGAAGGAAGAGTTGTTTTCTGGAAGTATTTTGGCTTTGAAGAAATCATGGTGGAAACCAGTGATTGTTTTCTGTGATTTATAGAGTTGTTTTTCTAAAGCAGCCTTACAATCTTTTCATCACTTCAGTCACAAGATGATCCTGGCACACCTGGAACTCTTGGATTATTGGGTACTGCAAACAGTAAACAATAAGGAATAAAGTGGTTGGTGTGCAAACAGTACACAATAAAGAATAAGGTGGTTGGGTATACAAACAGTGCACGATTAGAGTAAAGTGGTTGGGTGTGCAAACAGTGCACAATAAGGAATAAATTGGTTGTTGTGCAAACAGTGCACAATAAGAAATAAAGTGGTTGGGTGTGCAAACAGTGCACAATAAGGTGTAAAGTGGTAGAGTGTGATGCTTCCTTCAAAAAAACACATGGATTAGATTAGGGACTTTGGTATGAGGAATTTGTTTACCCAAAAAACAACTTTGTGTAACCATCAATAAACATGCCTTTGAATGGCTGTTCAAAGTTCAGTCTATCAGAGGTCCTAAAATTCATCTTGGAATGACCCTCTTTCTTTGACTGACACACACAACACAGAGCACACAACATTTGGCACCTACGATCCTTCGTCCCCCTTCTGTGAGGTTCCCTGAGTTCTGCCTAATATGTGGCTGTGGATCTCTGCATCTGCTGCCATCAACTGATGGAGGAGGCCTCTCTGACGATGATCATAGGACAGTATCACTAGGAATCATTTCATTGACGCTTTTGTCTCTTGCCAGTCATGCTTTGTTCTACCCTAGGTCCTGGACCATCCAGTTTCCTGTGCCTGGTCATCCAGGCAGTGTTGGGCATTAATTCCCTCTCATGGTATGGGCCTAAAGTTAGATCAGTCATTGTTAGGCCACTCCCACAAGTTCTGAGCCACCATTGCCCTAATATATCCAGGCAGGCAGATTGTGTGTCAAAGGCTTTGTGATTGGGTTGGTTTCTCAGTCCCGCCATTGGGTGAGGAATGGATAAAGAAAAAGAAGTACATTTACACAATGGAGTATTACCTGACTGTTTTTTTTTTAATGACATCGTGAAATTTGAAGGCAAATGGGTGGAGCTAGAAAACATCGTTCTGAGTGAGGCAACCTAGACCCAGAAGGAAAAATGTGATATGCACTCATAAATGGACCTTAGCTGTTAAGTAAAAGATAATCACACTATGATCCACAGACCCAGAGAGGCTAGGTAACAACAGGGAGGGCTGTAGGGAAACACATGGATCTCCCTGGGAAGGGGAAATAAAGGACTTTGCAGCTGAACTGGCAGCAGGTGGGGTTGGGAACAGGAGGATCGGGTGGAGGACAGAGGGACAGAGGGAGAAAGTATAGGGAGAGATGACTGGAACTGGAGGGAATTTGGGATCAATGTATAAGCCTACTGCAGTGACAACTTCCTGGAACCCGTGAGGGTGGCCTTAGCAAGAACTCGTAGTAATGGAGGATACAGAGCCAGAACCGGCCATCTCCTGTAACCATGGCAGTGGAAGACACACTCACAAACACCAGCTTGAGAATCATCATCACAACCTTTTTATTTAGAATTTTATGTGAAGAAGCTTTGAAGAACGGGCTTGCTCAGCATCAGGAACAGAGAGCAGATACAAGGGGAGGAGAAGAGTGAAGGATCTCAGGCAAAACAGCCCTTGCGATTGAGTTCTGAGTTGCAGCCTTGGGTCTCTGCTCCCAAGGCCCTCTATGATCCTCCGGCAGTGATTCTTCCTATGCGCATGCCTAGAGTGTGCTCTTTGTACTCTTTTGTGACTCGTAGTGGACTAGGGCCCAAATTCTTGCCACTTGAGGGTCCTGAGCCTTTGTGTGGCATCTTTGTGTTTGACTCCTACTGTTGGTATCTGCTTGCCTGGTACCATGGCTGAGCGTGGCCAAGGGATACTTGCTCGCCCTTTATGAGTGGAGAAATTGGTCCCCAGGAGACAAGAGCATTGATTAGGATGGAATGGGGGTGGGGGTGCTCCCTGAAGTTATTTAGGTCCTGCAGAGACTCAGAGCACACAATAGGATGTTTCAGTGAATGACTGAGATGGTGCAGGGGTTCTCTCCTCCCAGGGCACCACGCCCACTGCCTTTCCTCCATCCCCCACACATGCACACACGTGCTTAATGTGCTGAAAGGTTGTCATCCCTGATTTGACAGTAGGGATGCAGAGGGGATGCAGAGGGGACGCAGAGGGGATGGTAATGTCCTAAGGAGTCACTGGCAGTGATAGGGCTGCAAGCATTGTTGCCTGCATCCTTGCCCGCAGCAAGAAGGTTCTTTGGTTATAGGGGCTTAAAGTTTTATTGTAAGATCTGAGTCCTGTGATGGCTCATTCCTGTAATCCCTGTATTTACATAGTGGAGGCAGGGGGATTGTGAATCTGGGCAGTCCTGGGCTACATAGTAGGATCCTGTCTCAATAAGCAAACAAAGAAATCAGCAAAATCCAAAAGGGTTTGAGTTGTAACAACCACTTTGGAACGAAGGCACAGAGACTTGGTCCTAAGGCCTGGCTCCTATCTAGTCACTGGGATGTGTGAGGAGAAAGCTAACCGTTGGCTGTTGTCTCTTCATTGTACCAGTGGGGTTGAAATCTGCCCACACATCTGTTCTTTCAGATCCCATGGCCTGAAGACGGAGGAAAAGTCACATCCATGCTGGACACAGAGGAAAACAGCAATGGTGAGCGAGTCCTCCATCCCTTGCTGGGTGGTACAGGATGGCTGACAAGGAGGGAGAGGATGGGAGTCTGACCTACTATAATATGTGTTCATCTCACTAAATCCTTGCTCTTTCTTTACATCCCCCTTTTTAATGTCATCTCAGCAGGGGACAGAGATGGGTTCTGTAGGGAAGGTGCCTGCCTGGTCTGGATGGGGACAGAAAGAGGCTGTCCCGAGACTGGGACCACTGGCTGAGCCAGGGCAAGACTGATGAATGTGCCTTGATGGCTCAGTCCAGAGCTAACGGGCCCAGGGCAGCAGGTGGTGGTTGTCAGTGGCATTTCATCTGCTACCAGAGCCAAAGACATGATGACAGCGTGGGACATGAGTGCATGTAAGGGCCTTCTGCTACACTTACTGGGCCCCTTATGCTCCCTTTCCACTTCTGTGCCCTTTGCAGCTCAAGACTGACTTCCAGCCTACTAGTTGCCAAGTTCCGGCTGCTCAATGTTCCTCTATGAAATGGCTTCTTCCTAGAAAGGGTGTTGAATAACCATTTTCCATGCCATAATCACAGGACTGAAACCTCAGACTCTTAAGGCCCTGATCTGACTTAAGTAATTCATACTAGGTGGGAATTGATAAGCATACCGCAGGGAGGATTTGCATTTGTAATAAGAGCTTGTCGACACAAGTGAATCTGTTATTGATATATTAATACGGGAGAAAAATGTTTTGAAGCCGAGTACCTCCCCTTCTCCCTTGCTACTACCACATCTAGCCTCGTGAGTAGTGAGGGCCTACGGTGGAAAGTCATCCTCATTCAGGCGGCAAGGATTAGGACAACGGACATTTGTCATCTCCTTTCCTCTCCCTGTGATCCCCTCAAAGTCTTAGCCACATTTTGCTAGTGAGGGAACTAAGTCCCAGAGAAGACAACAGAAATGCCCAAGCCACATCACACAGGTGTCACACACAACTCTGCTTTGTTCACATTTTCAGACACAGCCCAAATCTACAAGAAGACCTGGACCTGGGATTCTGGGTGCTGCTCTGAATGATGGAGTAGAAGACGTGAGAGATGAGGCTAGGGACCTCTGTGAGCCTAGTGTTCAGGGAGGACACCCGACTTCTCAGCACCCAGGGCCGTGTCCTTTCCTGAGGCCCTAGGCTGGTGTCACAGTGTCATGTCTCTATTTCCCTTTTGTTGTCTCCAGATGCTCAGGTCTGGGTCTGGGGAGGAGACCAGAGAGTTTGGTGAGAGGACCGGGCTACAAAGAGTGGGCAGAAGTCAAACTAGTTATTGTTAGTCTAGGGAGAAGAGCCTCCTAGGGCTCTGGGTGGAACAGGAGAGCAAGCCAGGCCTTCCCCTGCCACTGGTGTCTCAGCCTCCTATTTACATCTCTATGGGAAATAGAACTTATAAATGGGTCAGATAAAGATCAATGAATGAATTCCATCTGTGCTGAGTTAGGGGCTGTTTGGGTCATAAAAATCAGGGAAGGGAAATTGAAAAATTAAATAACCTGATAAAGAAATGTCCCCTTTTCTGGGCATTTTGATTGTTGCCTTCATGGGCGAGCAGATTATCTTCCCCACTAAGGCCCTGTGAGCCATGTGTTGGCTGTCCCACCCTGAGACTGAGGAGAGGCTGTTGCTTGGCAGTGGGGTGCTGACTGTGTTTGGCCTCCCATGCAAATCAACTCTCATCTGCTCTGTAAGAAACGGAGTTGTTGGTTTTGTATTACATAAAATTACCTGCTAATTATCTCCACATTTCCACCTACGCACAGTGTTGCTCCACGGGCTGAAATCTCCCTGACAGTCAGGGCATTGTTTTGATTTCTTCTTTGGCCTGTACCTTCGTTTTTCTTAGTGTCTACCTCTTCAGACAGTGTTCCCTCCTCTCAACTTCTATGGTCCACAGTAAATAATAATGATAATGATAATAATAGTGATAATAATAATAATAATAATACCTGTGTTTTTACCATACCCCTCCTGTGTGTCAGGTGCTTTATCTGTTGAGTTTCTAGTCCTTAGGATTCCCCAGTTAGAAGTGGGGAAGATTGAGACTGGAAGAAAAAGTGATCTGTTGAAGTATGTCTTGGTGGCAAGTGACAGAGCTAGCTGATTCCAAGCCCACACTCGTACCTAGAATGTACCATCTGATCCGCAGGAGATGGCTGTGTTTTGGAGGAGAGTCACAGTTCTGAGGCCCAGCCTCTCTTTATGGAAACAATTTTAAAAATCCCACAAAGCCCCACTTGGGTTTCAGGACTGCTCAGAGAAGCCACATTGCCCAGGGAGGCCACCTTGCTCACGAAGGTCACATTGCCCAGGGAGGTCTTCAAATCATTCAAGACCCCTCTAAATTTCTAAACTAGAGTCAGCATCCAGGTTACCAGCAACTGGATCTCGTGGCTATGGGACAGAACATTTTTTTTCTCTGCTTCTCGGGAAATCTCACAGTTTCAAACCTAAGTGTTTGGTAGGAACTAGGAAAGAAGAGTGTGCTGTCTGTGATAAAGGTTGCCTCTTGCTCTGTTCTCTTCTCTTGCAATGTTTGCTGTCCCTTTGATGCCTTCCTTGGTAATTTATTTCCATCTGAAGTAATGTCTGAGGCAGACAGCTACCAGCAGGTGCACAGAATGGCCTGTCTGTCTGATCCTCCCCGTGGCCCTGAGAGAGAGGCCTATACTGAATGTGCTAACGTGAAGTTAGGAGACAGAGCACAGCCTGGCCAACTTCACCCATTGGCAAATCTGCATGCCCACTCAGGCCTGGGTGGTTCCAGCCTTTTCTTACTGGGTCTGCAGGCTAGCTGGGCCCTGGAAGAAGCCTGGCCACTGAGCAGAGATAGAAGAAACTAACATTAGAAGATGTGGGGGACTTCAGTGTGGGTACCTCCTGGGGACTGGAAGTGTAGTTATGGAAAAGCGGGGAGGCAGGGATGGGTAAATAGCGATGCCAGATAACCTGCCCTGAGTGCGTATGTGGTCCCCAGCTATGGATAAGTTCATGGCCATATTTCATCCTGCGGCCAGGACGTTGTGCAGAAAGTTTTGTCTTTTCTGACAGGCTCATCTGAGGTTCAGTGAGGCTGATACTTGCACAGGTCCCAGA
>LOJH01022052.1:0-12858 GCA_001685095.1 Ellobius talpinus
CAGACACATAGTATGGAATAGAATTGTATATTTATTACTTAAAGGGAGGGAAGGGGAGAGAGAAGGAAGGAGAGAAGAGGGAAAGGGAAGAGAAAGGGAAAAGGGGAGAGGCACGCGTGCCGACAGAGAGTAGGCAGAGAATCAAGATGGCGGGGGAGGCGGGCAGGGTGGCTGGGAGTAGGCGTGGCTTGCCTCTTAAAGAGTCAAAAACCATAACAGATACTACTGCAGCGGGGTACTGTGATTCTGTCCATGTTAGCACCGGGGTTCATTAGAACCATGCTATGCTGAGCCAGTCCCTCCCTTCACTGGTCCTGGGATAGCTGACCCTGTCCTTCACTAATACTGCAGCAAGGGAACAGGTCCCATGCCTCAGGGGAGAGCTAATCCCCCTTTACTCAGGAAAAAAAAATGGCCCCGCCCCTCACCACAGGCACACACGTCACTAGGGCAGTACACTAGAGCTGATCCTGTGGTCAGGGACACAGTAAGCCAAACCTAACAGGGTACCGGCAGGAAAGATGACTCTGCTCTCACTTCTGTGCCACGTGGTGGCCTGGGTGAGAGAAAGATGCCCTCCTCCCCTCTCACCCATTCCACCTGTGGCAGGTGAGAGCACTGGCCCAGGATCACAAGAGTGCAATGTAAGAGCTCGCTATGACACTCACCAGCTACATCACACAAGAGCTTGGGCTCTGCACCCAGTCTGGGCGCTAGAGCTGATGACCCTGTTGTTGGGGCGCAAGTGAGCCAACCCTAGAGTGTGAAGGCAGCAGAACTGATACCGCTCCCACTCTTGTCTGCCATGTGGTGACACGGGTGCAGGTGAGATGCCCTCCTCCCCTGCACCTTTTGCTACCTGAGGCAGGTGAGAGAGCTGCCCCAGGGTCATGAGACTGAAAGAAATGGACCTGACCTTCACCAGCTGCAGTGCGCAGGAGAGCAAGACCGGCACTGCACCTAGGAAGCAAGCAAGAGCTGACCTTGTCAGAGCACAAGTGAGGCAGCCCTGAGGGCGTGAGAGAAAGAGCACTTATCTCATATGCTGCCTGCAGCAATCAGGAGAGAGGGGTCTGCTCCTTGCCTGAGCAAAACAGTAGAGATGATCTTAGAGGCGTGAAATTTGGGTAAAATGGATCCAAGACCTTGAGAGCAGGAGACCTGGCCCGACTCCTTGCTGCAGGCTGCATTGGGCGAACCAACCCCGGGCAGTGCTGGAGAGCTCACCCCGGGTAGTGATGATGAGGAACAGCTGGCAGGCTGAGCAGCCCAGGATCACCCAGGCCCAGAACCAGAGCTATGATGTATTCCACCCTAGGGTTCACCTCATCTGTGAACTGTTGGAGCCGGTGAAGGGGATGAACCTACAGATCCAAAACTAGGATCTCATGACACAAGACAACAAAAGATATCTAAGAGGAGCCCCAGAGAAAACCCATTATAGGCAGTGTAGCAAACCCAGAGCTGGACCAATGACTCCTGGCAATGAACACTCGCAAGTAAAGATGAATGGCCTAAAGGGTAAACTGTGTGACACACACACAGGACACATTACAGCTTCTGCAAGATTCTTCCCTCTCTTTTTTCTTATTTATTTATTTTTTGTTCTTATTTCTGTTTTGTTTCTTTTTTTGTTTGGTGTTTGGTTTTCCTTTAAAATTTGGTTTTGCTTTGAAAGGAAGTTTGGCAATAGCAGAGAGCAGATGCAAAGGGATGGAAGATAAGGGGGATTGGAATGTGTAATATGAAATCCACAAAGAATTAATAAAAGTTAAAAGAATAGCATTTACACTGAAAACAAAGAGTGGTGGTAAGGCATCTGTCTTTTACACGGTTCTGAGTCCCTAACCTTGAACAGGGCACACAGCTAGCTCTGATTTTTTGCTCTCCTCTCTAAACCTTATTTAGACCTTCAGCTGTTGGTGAGGAAGATCACAGAAAGTTGTAGCAATATTTTCCTTGAGGAGCATTGTTAATATCTGTGAGGCAAAGCTATGCAAATCTCTGGTCATTAACATCCATTTCTCTCCATGCGCATCCATGAAGCATCTCTGAATTGTTTCAACCACCTGCCTGATGCGTTGCCTTTCCATATTCCTTCTGTCGAGACTTGATGTTTACTCCCATAGCCTTCAGCTACAAAAGGAAGCGGGAGACAGAATGACTAAAATCATTCCTATAGAGAAGGTGCCCTCCTAACCCTTAATACTTCCCCTTTGCATCCTCACCAAGAATGAGGGCTTAGGATTCTGTGTAGCTTAGGATTCTGGGTAGCTTTATCTTTGGGGAAATTTAGAGGATATAATTACCTAATGAATGAAATGAAGTCCTATGCTCAAAAGATAGCACTCCATTCTCCTGCCGGAGGTGGTTAACATTTTGAAAACAATTTATTTGGCTTTGCTGCTGCATATAATCGTAAACCAAGTCAAACAAGATGAACATATGCACATTGTTGAGCTGAGTGGTGGAATGGCTCTTCCAGCAGCAATGCACCTGTGTAACTACATAATTGCCAGGTAAATTGCTCTTTTATAGCTAATTAGAGCGGAGTTTGAGATACTGTTTTGAAGCTCAAGCAAGGATTCACAGCTATTTGCATATTCTTGACTGAAGAATTATAGCCTTAGTGCTGGAAAGGTCATTTTCATATTGTCCTCTGTTGCTATCGCACCTGCTGATGAAGACAACAGCCGCAGAAATTTACCTCAGCTTTCCATAGATATTGAGTATTGACGTTCACTGTCAGATCTTCCAAGAATGCATCACCCTTATCAACATTCCCTAAAAAGAAAGGAACTGGTTAGGGGCTGCTTTCAGCGCTTGAATAAGCTTGGAAGCTTGTGTGATACACTACAATGTAATTTGCTCACCTAATCTTACTAGTCACAAATATTGGAGGTGCCTTTGTGCCATGAAGAAAGCTCTTATTTGGGATTTATTCTATCCTTAATTAAAGCTCCTTATTCCTGAGAGTTTTTAGTTTGAAAGAGAAATTTAGGGAGCAATGAAGAAAAATAAGTTACCAAAGTCCTTCAAAGTGCTATTGATTTGAAATCAGTTGGCATTTAAGTCAGCTCCACAGAGAAACGATATCTTTATCAAAGACAACTGAAATAGAGCTGCATCAGGAGCAGCATGAATTAATTCCTCTTCTTTATTTTCTTCATGTGGTAAATACTGATGCTAGAGGAATGGATGTAGCGATGATTGTCACAGAAACAACTCAAGGAATATAATCAAACATTCACAGCTAAACAATTTACAATCAAAACAACTTAGAATATCCATAAAAATTCACTGGCTTCAATAAATTATACTAGCTAAGATTACCTTTCATCCAAAAATGAATAACTTACCTTTATCACAAAACTAGAATGATTGACAGTTACAGCCAATATAGAATATGAACATTGTTTTACTGAAGAATTTAAAAATTTCTAATGCTTCCAAAGAAGAAACAATAGATAAAAATATAAAACTAAATATATTCAGTGAAAAATGAAATTGATGCAATATTCTAGAAAGCAAAGAGAACTTTGCTCCAAATAGCAAATCTATTTGTGGCTGGGAGATTTTTTTCTTTCTTTTTTTTTCTTTTACAATTTCCACAAATAGGAGGACATCTTGGCAGTGGTTCTATCTGGAGAATGATATTTTGAGAGTGGTCCTAAACATGCTTGCTAATGGCATATTTGGTCACTAGTTTCCTTTTCAGTCTTAACTCATGAGAAAACAGTTTTAAGTACTTATGACTATGAGATTTATAGATCACAGATTCCAATTCCTGCACAATCCTGTCTATAAAATGAATTTTTATCACATAACACTCATATATGAAAAGCAAGTATTGCAATTTTCCTGTGAGATTACTCCCCTCTTGTGGTTTTGAAGGAAACTACAATTATCTGTTTTCTTAGGTCTATATTCCTACAATAATACTTGGAATTGGTGCTCATTAAAACTAAAAGTTACTTTAGCATAGTCTTATAAACAATATAATAGCAACCCTGATTTAAAATATATTGGCTCTAAGTAGTCTATCTTTACAAACACTGATTAACAAACAACCCACTATACAACGTTCAAGCCAAAATATCAAGTAACAATTTTATAATTGAATTTGTATAATTATCTTCACTAAATAACTTTTGGACTTTAAAGGAATTGATAATTCAATGTTGCAATTTATGCCCAATCTTAACACCATACAAGAAATTCAATATGGTGAATTACTTACTCTCCAGGTTTATTGACTGCTCCAAAAGTAACACATTACATAGTTCATGTAATGATAAATTTCCAAAAATATAAGGTATTTTCATGGCCAAATACAAAAATACTTCATAATATTTGTCTAAAAGTAGTTAATTATCAATAAATCAAGAAGAGGTTATACCTAGATAATGAACCAAAATATATAGCTAGAAAGCCTTTCAGTACTGATTTAAACCTTATAAAAATCAGAAATATAATCTACTACCTAAGAGAAAGTAAGGATGGGAATTTAGAGTATCGTTGATCACTTAAATACAACTTAAAACTAGCTGTTCCTGCCTTTACAATTTCTTTTTTCCTTTTTTTTAAATATAGGTTGCCTTCTCATATAATATACCCAGATTATAATTTCCTCTTCCTCTACTTCTCCCAGTTCCTCTTCACTTCACCTCCAATCCAGATCCACTTCCTTTCTGTCTCTCATTAAAGAGCAGTGTTCTAACAGATAATAATAACATATAACAAAATAATTTAAATAAGAGAGAACAAAACTATCACAATGAAGTTAGACAATACAAACTAACACAAGAAAAAGAGCCCAAGAGAAGGCACAAATCTCAGAGACCCTCTCATTTGCATACTTCAGGTCCCCATAAAAACACTAATCTGGAAGTCATAATAGATACCTGGAAGACTTAGAGTAAACCTGTAAAGAACATGTGCACATGGTTTCAGTCTCTATGAGTTCATATGAGCTTTGTTCATGCTGATTTAGAAGGCCTTGTTTTCTTGTTGTCTCCACTCACTCTGCATTTTATACTATTTCTACCCCCTCTTCCACAGTGTTCCCTGAACTCTGAAGAGAAGGATTTGATCGAGACATCCCATTTAGGGCTGAGGGTTCCAAAGTCTCTCACTCTTTGCATATGTGTTTTTAATTTACAACTTTCAACATATGTTACTGTGAAAAATCACATGAACTAAGCAAATGCCCAAAAGAGAAGCAAGGATCAACATACAATGTTAGGCATTGTGACTACATATATTGGAAACCAGTGCATTGGTTTAGCCATTGTTCTCAGATGTGAAGAGACTACTGACTACTCTTTCACCTCCATAAATCTGTTCAGGAACTTCTACAAAACTAGGTTATTTAGTGCTCTCAATAGTTCTAGATTTTCATAGTTCATAAGTGTATCTTCATAGCGACCATTTAGAAAATATGGTTCTTGAGACACAGATGATGAAAAAAGAGTAAGTGAGGATTTTTTATGATGGAATTTTCAAGTCTAATGCTTTTTAAATCTGGCACTGAACTATGACACAAAGTAGATTCTCTTGTTCTTAAAAATGCACCAAAGATATTGTCCATCTGCATTCTTTCCAGTTACAAACTTTTCATTGAACTCTCAATATCCTCTACTACATCATGTCCAACTACAAACAGTGAGCAGCCAAGTAAGTCAAGTGTGATAAACTTACATATAATTTCCATTTTTTGCAGAATGTGTATAACTGTTTTGTATTTCATAACCATTTTCTAAAACTTCACCTACAAATACTCAACTCTTACTCACATGTGGCTCCAAACCACTTAAAAAGTTCTTCTTTGAAGCCCCACAAGAGGAAATGCATTGTTTGTACTGAATACCTGGATAAGAAACCATGTTTTTGGTGTTTACAGGCTTCAGAAATGAATACACTATTATTACTCTGCCAAATGAACATAGAGCTAAACTGCTTTTCAGTTTCATGTCTCCATATACATAGGTTAGCCTTTACACATCATCGGGGAAGGTTATTTCTGCAGTATACTGCAGTTAATATAAAAATAATGACCGATGAGATCAGAGAATAAATGTCAGGCAAGCTCTCAGTCCAAACAGGACATCTATGTCACCTCACCCCAAGATTCACAAAACACCCCAAGGTTCACAGAACATCATAGTAAAAGACAAAAAACTATAAGGATCAAAGTCTGAGAGCACTGGAGGAATACATTGTCTTCTAGATAGCACACGACAACTCTACTCATGAACTGGCAACAACTATGCAACAAGATTTTTACAAGATCAAGCTAGTCAAGATTCTAGTGTGGACTTGTCAGAGCCTCAGGAGTGCCAACCCTTAATTGAGAAACTACTGTTAGGTGGTTAATTTCTCAGAGAATAGTTAGTTTTCTTCAAGGGCATGACCCTTGGCAGGTCATCCATAACCCTGCATAGTCCCATATAATATATGCTATCACACACACACACACACACACACACACACACACACATATATATATATATCACAAATTGGACTCATTGGTTAATAAAATAATAACGAGAACAAGAAATTGGTAGGGGTTGAGGATGTAGTAACGATTCTGTGAGAAGTTAGGGGATGCAGTGAATGTGATCAAAATACATTGTTTGACATTCTCAAATAATGAAAATACTATTTTTAAAATATGTGATTCCCCACAACCAAATATTGGGCCAACATTGGAAAGTCATGCTGTGGAGAGGGAGAAGGGACCAGAGGAGTGAGGAGAGTCGGGAATCATGGAAAAACCTACAGAAACAGCTTGAGTGACTTGTGGGACTCAAAGAGTCTGAACCAACAACTAGGGAACCTGCATGGGACTGACCTCTGCCATCTGCATAAATGAGACTGTTGTGTAACTTGGTCTATTTGTAGGACTCCTGGCAATGGGAGCAGGGTAGTCACTGGTGCTTTGACTGGCTCTTGGAAACTTACTCATGCTGGATTGGTTTGTCCGGACTGAATACAGGTGAGGTCTTTGGTCTTATGGCAACTCATTAGCCCATGCTTTACTGTTGCCCAGAGGAGGCTTGGTCCTATCTGAGAGAATAAAGAGGAGATGTGGGTTGGGAGGTTATGGGGTTCAAAAAGATGTAGGTAGTGGGAGGAGAGGTGTATGAAGTCAAGATGTAAAATAAACAAGCAAATGAATGAATAAATAAATAAATAAAATATGGTTCCTCCCAATTAAAATGTACTATTAGTGGAAATGTACACATTCAAGAACTTGAAAGTACATTAAGTATAATTAATTTTATATTAACTAGATATTCAAATAATAATATTGCACATATTCTTGTTTCAATAAAGTCTATTTACTATGTATTTAAATTTATGTCCTTCAGATACATAGGTAGCTCAAAATTGTATCCCACTGTAATTCTGTTGGAAAGCCTAGATGAAAAGCTACTTATAAAATAAAATTCTTATAATTTGTTTACTATGAGGATGCTTACTTAATAGGTTTTTATATTTTATTTTTATAATTTTGTGGTGAAGATAATGTTTTTGAGCCTTTTTCTCACATACTTTAGAAGAATAAGGAAAGAACCAAAATCCCTGAGTTCATAGATGGCGTGGGTGGTCCTACCCAGAAAGTTCAGCGTCAGCACTGCAAAGCACTTTGTTCTGCTGCCTCATTACTTGAACAGGAGTTGCCATGACACATAGAGTTAATCAAAGCTTTGTGGATCATGAATAATGAAATGAGTGAGTGGAACTGGGAAAGGAAAAATAAGTTGACTCCAGTTAATAATCCAACAGGCACGGATACTACGAAGAACTTTGATTTAAATATCATTAGTAAATTTCTCTTGACAAAGCTACAACAAAGAAATGCTGATTTAAAATTCAATCAAAAAGTTTACGAGATGGTATGTGAATTTGAAGTATACTAGAAGCATGGCTAAATCATATTTTTATTTGATTATCAATCACAATGATATTTTTTATATTGCAGTTTTAGTTGAACAGTCAGCATGGGGGCTGAAGCAATGGGCTAGCAGGAAAAGGCTCTTACTACCAAGAGTGAGCTCCTGCAGGGCACTGGTAGTACATACCTTTAATCCCAGCACTCAGCCCGCAAAGGCTGGCAGATCTCTGTGCGTTCAAGGCTAGCCTGGTCTACAAGGGCTAGTTCCAGGACATCTAGCGCTGTTACACATAGAGAAACACTGTCTCAAAAACAAATGAACAAACAAACAAAGACTGAGCTCCTGAGTTGGATCACAGTAATATAAGATATTGAAGGAAAAACCTGAGGATCACGAACTATGCTATCCTCCACATGCATACAGCATACACAAATAAATAGAGTGATAGATAAATAAACAACTAGACAAATAAATAAATAAGAGTGGTTGTAAATTGCAGCTCGAAAAGCTTAAGTAGTATGGGACATAGGAATATAGCTAAATTATTGTTGGAGTGGACGTAACTCAAAGGGAGAATGTATGGAAACTTACTGTATCACTATACAATAAAAGGTACAATTGAAGGGATAGACTATATATAGAATATAGAAGAAGTGGGCTTGTCCCAAAGGTTAAAGTATTAAGCACAGATGGGCAGCAGAAGGAGTAGTGAGTAAATTTACTAAAACTAAGCATATATGAAAAAGCCATCTAGATATCCTCTAGTTGGTAAGATAATTTCAAAATAGAGTTCTTAAAAGTAGGAGCTTAAACAGAATTTTCCTGCATGAAGGAACATGGGCTATTAAGTTCACATTGTTTGAAAGACATGTAATAGTTCTATTGCAGTTATTCATCAGGAAGTGTCTATCACCACCCAAATCATTGCAGGCTATTGTTATTGCCTTTGGTCACTCACAAGAAGTACATGTTAAGACCCTTCTGCTGAGCATACCACACACTGATGACAAGATGTAGAAAAATCAGTCTCAAAACTACTTAGAAAGTTCCTTTCTGATCACTATCTCTCTTCGTACTTGAAGATGCTGTGCCAGTTGTGGAGGGAGAAAATATATGAATGATCTTAAGCAGCTGTAGATTATGTGCGATACATTAGTGTTCTGTAAGGCAAGGTCTATTCATTGATGCAATAGTGACATGGCTGTTCTGGAGTAACAAACTTTGTGATTGGGTTTGAGGCCATGGGAAGAAAACCCTACTTCGATGAATTTCCTAAAAATTAAACGTGATATAAAGGGAAGTTTTGCAAATGTTACATTATTTATTTCTTCCTGTATAATGAACATTAGTGTTCTTATATGTGTAGTTATGAACATCAGTTTCATTTTTTAAGAAGTTTTTTGTTTGTTTGTTATTAATTTGAGCATTTTGTGACACACCTTTAACAAAACATTCTGGATGCTGACTAGAAGATCTTGAACCTCAAATCACCCTTTGTCTCTGAGTTAGAATTTGTCTCAGAAGAACCAAAAAATTAGTTTGATAGGTAAAGTTTGGTGGTAACTTGCATATCACAAGAGTATGTGAAGATGATGTAAAAGAACATGACACTATAGCTGAGCCCAACCTCCTGACTTGTTAAACCCACTGCTGTTTCACAAGACACAGCACTTTCTCAGGCATCTACTAAGTCCTACATATTACCACCAGTTCTATATTATCATCACAAGTAAAATGTCCTGGCTTCCAAATCCAATCAAGTTAAAATTAACTATCTCATACAGACATAAATCTGCATTCATAGTGCCACAGATGGATGTATCAATGGTTCTAATAAAAAAGGTATCATCAGTACTAGTGCACACTGTGACAGCACTCTTCAGAATGTTTTTGAAATAATAAAATAAGGAGTTGCAATTAATCAGAGAGAGCACATGCTTTTGAGATATTTAACCTTGACAAAGGGATTCTGAAGTTTATGTGAAATCTCAATTTATAGCAGCAATTTTAAAAATATAGAAGTAGGGGGGTAGCTCAATATGAAATCTGTTTACTTTGGTCTCAATAAGCATAGCAGCATTATCTGAAGTTAATGTATGAATTAGTGTATAAAATAAATTAATATACCTTTGTAAATTTAAACAGGATAGAATATTTTTATAAATATTGAAAAGGGCCAATTCTGAATTTGAATCATTGCTTAAGAAAGAAAATCAAATGAAATGATTATAGATAAATTATACATTTTAACATTGATAACCTCTTGCTGAGTATTGCAATTAGTGATTTAAGAAAATCTGCCCTTTATGGTATATTCTTATATTTACTATTATATATATTATATTTATACTTATATATTAAAAAGAATATATAAATTTATTACACATATAATATAATATATATACTGATATATATTTGAGAAAAGTCACTAATCATTAAAACATCAACTGAAAAATAAAATATCAACAGTCAGAAAACTTAGAAACAACATACAAAAAATGTTTATTCTAGTTTCCATATAGTCAATCAGTACTAATATTAAGAATTCTTACTTATATAATTCAAAGGTATTTCCATTTCCTACTAGGTCCGATAGAAATCTCTGATATACCACCCTCATGTATAATTTGCACAAATTCATGGGTCTATAATAAATACTCCTTCAAACTTTTCCTTATTGTGCAAATATCATGTTAATTAAATAATGTTCTTAGTGAAAATATCAGATTAACAAGCTATCAATCATTTTATCTGTATTTACTTTCTAATTTATTTTTATAATGGTTGTTATAAAAATGTGGCTTTGCATATATTACGCAAGAGCCTTACTACTGTACTATATTCGTAGCCCTGCCAGCTGTAGTTTTCTGCTGCCTTCCCTCTCCCATGATTCTTCCTCCTCTCCTTTCTTTCATCTCTTCCCCTCTCTCCCATGGTTGCCTTCCCTTCAGAATTCCTTTCCTTCCTTCTTTTATATAAATATATGCACTCATATAGGTATACAAATTTAAATTATTATGTATGTATAGAAGTATGTACCCTGAAATCTTTCATATGAAACTTCTGTAAATGGTGTAATTCAATTGTAAATATAGTAAAATGAAGGCATTTGGTTCTATCTTTATCCTCTAGCATCAATCAACTGTCTATCCTGTTGCAGCTTGCCACACATCAGTTTTCTGAAATGAAACTTATTAGAATAAGGACATGCTGCGTTTCCCATTTCTCTATTGCCAATCAGTCTGTTCTTTGTCTGAGAGTGCAGCCTAAAGATGTTGGTTGTTTCTCTACAGGTTTTTCAGTAGCCTTGCGCTTTAATCCAGCTGCTGCTTTGCATTTGAAAACTAAATCAGCCTCAATATTTCATAGTCTTTTTGATCTTGGGATTTATGATAATGAGACTTTGACTACAGAAACCTCCGTCCAGAGAATTTTAACAGAATTTAGCACTGCTTAGTAGGTATAAAATGAGTAAGTACTTTATTACTTTTTTCATTATTTGATTTCATCTACCTATACTAAAATCATTTCATATATGAAAATTATTCTGGACAATAAAGGGAATCAATATTCATTTTCGCTTCAGTTCTATAGTAAGACTTTCTTTCAGTTGTTAGCCTTTCGATACATCTTTGAATGTGGGAAGGAAGTATGGATGAGTTAGGGTTTTGCTCACCGGCTTGTTTACCAAATTTTAGCAATAAAGTAATCAGATATATGTGTAGCATACTATGTATTAAAGAGAGGCTATATAGCAAGGAATAAAACCCTAGCCACCTTTTGACTGAAACTATTTACAAAGGGCATTGTACCTTACAGGTAATTGTTATACTTATCCAGCAAATAAAATGGTTAGGATTAATGTTTGTCATAGTTCTATATAGCAAAAAAAGAGAGATTTCTTTCTAAACTGAGTTTTACTTTCATTGTTGTTGCTATAGAACAAGCACAAATATTTAATCTGACAAATATATAGTACAACTTAAACATGCACATATATCAATTGGAGATATATCTGCATCTATATTTGCATTTATATGTATGTATGAAATGCAAATGTTTACCCATAACAATGCTAATGTAAATATATGTAGACTCAGGACTTCACAGTAGCCATAGTTGCACTTCATCTTACCTGTAAAATCTTTGCTGTTCCCAATGAAATATCAACTCAAGTTAAACTATATTTAACCTCCAGTAACAGAATAATTTCTGTATTTGTTTCTTGATATCCTGCAAATTATTGGAACAGCAGTATGTAACACTGAAAAAGATTGAGTTATATGCCTCTGAATTTGGAATTGCATTTGGCAACATGATTAAAATTTATAGCCATAGTCAATGAATTTCATGGTATTGTGTTGTATGTTATAATGGGGTCACTAGTTAGTTCCCGGCTGCTCAGACCCAAAATAACTACACAGAAACTGTATTAATTAAATCACTGCTTGGGCAATCACTTAAGTGTATTGCTAGCTACCTCTTACATATAGTATTAACCCATTTCCATTATTTTATATTTTACCACAAGATTCATGGCCTACAAGCAAGGTTCCAGCATCTGCCTCTGGCAGGGCTACATGGCTTCTCTCTCAACTCTGCCTCCTTTCTTTCAGCATTCAGTTTAGTTTTCCTACCTACCTAAGTTCTGCCCTATCCACAGGCCATGGTAGTTTCTTTATTCACCAATGGTATTCAGAGAGGAATACAGAGGGAAATCCCACATCTCCTCTCCTTTTCTGTTTAAATGAAAATGAAGGTTTTAACCTTAGCATAGTAAAATTACATATAACAAAATTAGTATCAAACAAAAATTACAGTTGTAATATTCATATCTACTTTATATTTCATCATAACTAAGGAAAACTATAAATACTTCATCCCCATCAAAAACTCCAGAAGAATATAATATTACCTAAGTAAACAATAAGTTCATTGCAAGCAACTTCCAAAACTC
>LOJH01022053.1:0-20046 GCA_001685095.1 Ellobius talpinus
ACACACAGACAGAATATTGTATACATAATAAATAAAAAAATATTTAAAAAAAAGAAAAATATTGGTTATACATAATTAATGCACTTAGTATTGTTTAAAAAATATTTTATGTATTATTTTTACTACTGTGTGTATGTAATGTGTGTGACCATGTGCACAGGACAGAGAAAAACTCTGTGGAGCTGGTTCTTCCTTTTTACCTTTATATTTATATGGATTCTGGGATTGAACTCAGGCTGCCAGTTTGCACAGCAAATGCTTTACTCACTGAGCCATCTCGATGGCATTTAGTACTGTTTTTCGCTTTGTTTTGTAAAAACTAAGAAACACAATGTACGTCTAGAGTCCCTGTTCTGTCTTAGGGCTAAATCTGCATATAAGCCAGAAAGTATCCAAATGTTTAATCAATATTAAGTATTATAAAAAGGTATATTCCAAGTTAAAAAAAAAAGTATTATGCCATTGATGTAGCAAATAAAAGATAACTATTTTAGAAATCAACATTCATCTGGGGAATGTAAATATTTTTCAAATGCAAATTAGATATTTACATCAAACACAAGGATGAAACTTTCTAACAATTTACAAACCTGTGCAAAAATCTTTACCAGCCGTGAATTGTGTGAGGGTCGAATTTGCAAATACTCTCTCCACCACTGCTTAGCATACACCAGAAATAATCGTTCTTTCTCTGCAGTTTTCTGACGTTCTAAGGCAAGCTTGATTAAAAAAAAATTAATTTTTTTTAAAATATCGTTAATTACTAAAACAATCTACTGTTCTCAATTCCTACTACCATATTAACCTGAACTATCATCGACTTATTTGCAAACAAGTCAACATTTCCTAGATTTTATAACCACTTCAATAATCCATACAATACTCTCTAAGTGGCCCTTTCCAGCACAGAATGCAGATTTTCAAATAATAAAGCAGGCCAATCACCTTCTACCATACTGAAAACTACCTGCCTGAGTATTCTGACTCTGGCCTGGTCTCATTTTCTCTTTCCTATTCATACAAGCCTTTGCTCAAGGCTGTTGCTCCCACTATCTGGAACATATAGGCCCAAATTTGGAATTACTAATACTAATGTTTCTTGCAGTTATCACTCTACCATAGTTACATGACCTAAATTGGCCTTCTAGTAACTATTCTAACACATATCACCCTGCAGTAATTTTTCCATTTAACACTTTCTGTCTCTGGCATTTTGTTTACTCATTATCTCCAGACTCCTAAAAATAAGCTACTGTAAATCTATAATTCATAAATCCCTGGGTTCAATTCCCAACTCAAAAACAACAAACTTTGAACCCAGACCCTCCTGTTTCAAAACAACAACAAAAAAAACCTCAACAAAATAAATTGTAATTAAAATAATTATTTGAGCCAGGTGATGGTGACATGCACCTTTAATCCCAGCACTTGAGAGGCAGAGGCAGAGGCAGGGGGATAGATCTCTGAGTTCAAGAACAGCCTGATCTACAGAGTACATTCCAGGACAGCCAGGGGTACACAGAGAAATCCACTCTTAAAAAAATAAAATAATCTGTTTACATATTATATAGCTTTATAAATAATATATACACACATACACGATAATAATAAAAATTTAAAGGGCTATGCCTATAATTCAGTGGCAGAGTGCTTGTCTACCATGCATAGGGGCCTCAATTCAATCTCTAGGATAGCAAATAAGTAAAATATATTTCTTAAAGTAAAAGAGCAATAAAATTAAGAAATAACAAGACTAAAAAATAACAAGACTCTATTGCCTAGCATGTTGCAAGGTTCTGGGGTTTGATGCCCAGTATAGAGGGAATGGGTATAAGAAAGGAAGGGAAAAGGAGAGGGAGAAAGTCTAAGACCATCCAAGACTAAAGTATTGGAGAGTATAAAGCATAAAGTACTAAAGTTAAGGAGAATTATTCCATAAGACAGCAGAGAGCCACAGCTGCAACCAAAACCCAACGAAACAGAAATCCAATTCAAGGGACTGAGAAATCTGTTGATCTTACAAAACCCAGGAAGTAACTACTGAGACCTGACAGTGGAGTTAGGAGAGTATCGGGGCTGTGCAGCCTCGCCTCAGATCAGAGTATGTATAAATGACTGTCCAACGGGTCCCTGCACAAAGCAAAGCCCACGGAGGCCATCTCTCACTGGGCAAAGACCAGTGGACTGCGGGGCAGCTCAGGACACTGCTGGATTCACACGGCTTGCAGGCTCTTTTCTCATTCATTGTGTTGTTGATTCTTTTGGTAGTTTTCAGTTTCACTCTGTCAGTCACACATGGGACAGCTGTAATTTTCCCTGATAATTCCATTCTTTCTCAAATGTTCCCCTAAGATTCAGCAGAGGGTTAATGCTTCTCAAATTCTGGTATGGGAGGTCCGTCTGTCTACATGTTACTTTTATTGGTTAATGAAAAAAGAAACTATCTTGGCCTGTGATAGGGCAAAAGACCAGAGCTAGGCAGGAAAAAGTAAAGTGAATACTGGGAGAAAGGAGGCAGGGTCAGAGAGACGCCATGGAGCTGCAGCCAGAGTCAGACATGCTGAAACTTTGCCGGTAAGCCACTGCCATGAGGCAATACACAGATTAATGGAGATGGCTTAATTAATATATAAGAGTTAGCCAATAATAAGCTAGAGCTAATGGGCCAAGCAGTGATTTAAATAACATGGTTTCTGTATGATTATTTCAGGGCTGAGCAGCCGGGAACAAATAAGCAGCCTCTCCCCTCTAACAAAATTCATTATCTTGAATTACAAACTGCAATTCCTAACCCTGATAACTTTTCTGACTCAATAGAGGAAAAAAATGCAAACAAAATATAGGCTGAATATATCCTCATTAACCATACACAGGAGTGTGTGTATGTGTGTGTGTGTGTGTATGTGTGAAGTGGTGGAAGAAGAATAGTACGGTGAGATATGAAAGGAATGCCTTATTAAGGTCTGCCTCTTACAGAGACTGAGATAAATAGGACCCTCTTATAGGTCAGATAACTATATAAAAGCACATCTTTTTTTTGAGATAGGATTTCTCTGTGTAGCCTTGGCTATCCTGGAACTTGAACTCAGAGATCCACCTGCCTCTGCCTCTTGAATGCTGGGATTAAAGACATGCACCACCACGCACAATATAAAGTCATATCTTACAGATAAGAAAACAATTGCTCAGATTCAAATATTGTTCTCCTTAGAGCAATGTACCCATGGCTCTAACCTTTTAACTCTGTAACTGAAGGTAGCTGTCAGCTGGCATAAGTGCTACAAGAGCAGGATGTGCCTACCTCGAAATTAAGTCTAGAGTGAGGTTATGTAGGGGATGAGAAAATGTGCTTTGGGGAAGCATAAAGGGGGACAAGGGAGCTCTTATGATGACTATGATGTAATTCTTAGTAGTCAAAAATAGAAACTAATAATAAAACTGTTTATGTAAGCCTGGCGAAACAAGCTCTGTTAAAGTATAAATAAAGACAGCTCAAAGTATTCAGGGCCACTAGTGTGCAGTCCATCTGTGGTCAAATTTTTCCTTGCACCCCTTCCCATTTCAGGACCTGAACTCGGGCCAAGGCTGGATTCCAGCAGGGGAGACCATCTCCCCAAGCGTTCTACAGAGGATTACACAAAAACCAAGCTCTCAGGAAATGTCTATGAAATGAGGGTGGCTCAGCAGGCAAAGGTATCTACCCCCAAAAGCCTAATAACCTCAGCTTGACGCCTGGGACGCACATGGTGGGATGGCGGCACCCACTCCTGAAAGTTATACAGTAGCACAGCTCACATTTACCCACCCACTCCCAATGCACAGAAAACACAAGCAAATGCAATAAAACTTTTTAAAATACCGCCCCATGATGCTCCTCCTATGTCCTTCAACTTTGTGTCTCTCCCCATCACACTTATGGTCCTACAGTTTGATCAACCCAGGGCCTTGTATTTGCTTAGCAAACACTACTACTGCTTCACCAACCCAAGCTTTAAAATTCTTCTCCCATCCCTTTTGGCAAAGTTTTAGTACAAATCTAAACAGGAATGTTTATATATATATTTTTTTTCCTAAAAAAGTTTGTAGAGTAAATATTTCCTACAACTAAAGCAAATGTACAAAGAAGAAAAACTGGCTTACCTGTGTGTTCACTACTTCTTGAGATAATGTTTGGTTGAGTGGTGGGTACATTTCAAGTTTTATATTTAAAATTCCCACAGAAACTTTTGATTCTGTGCCTATAAATACAAATAAATATTTAAAATTCTACATAAAAACTTTATTTAAAATATAGAACTTTCAAGACTATACCAAAATACTTTAGGAGTAAGGTGTTTTATCACCTAAGTATAGAGGTAATACTCAACATTACAGTTAATAGTCATATTAAAAATGAATCAAAATTCTTAAAATGATTTTTACTTTTTACTAAAGCACGTACTTTAACATTAAATATATTCTTAGCTTTCTAAAAGCACTTTAAGGGACTTTTCTGACCTCATAAATTTGGAATTCTTAAATTTATATCTTTAAGTACATAATTTTAACTAGACATTACATTACGTACAAAACCAAAGCAATTGTTAAGAACCTGTTTTGTCTCAATTAAAATCAGAATGCATTCATACTTTTTATTATATACAGTATATATAATATACTATATATATAATATACAGTAATTCCATCTACCCTTTCTTATCACGTTTTCAACCCATGATTTTATATATATATGTACATACATATATATTCACACACACATATATGACTACTTAGTATTTTTTAAGCAAATTGGCATATACTTATTTCCAGGTCATTGTTATGATTACGTTAGGCCTATTCTTGTTGATTTTGAATTTTTTATTTTACAGTTATGAGTGTTTGCATGAATATCTGTGTATCCTGTGCACCTTATGAATGCAGTGCCCTTGAAGGCCAGATCCCCAGGGACTGCAGTTAACTACAGTTAGTAGTGAGCCACTATGTGGGTGCTGTATATTGAATATGGGTCCTCTAAAAAAGCAGTAAGTGCTCTCAACCACTGAGCCATCTCTCCAGGCCCAGGCCTATCTATTTTTGAAGACAAAGAACTGGAAATCACTTTTAAAAATAAATTTCATGTGTAAAGAGAACTTTAGGTCTTCTTATTTAAAGACAGATATATTCTGAGTCTGACTTAAATTCCAAATTACTAAGGCCTTACTAACCAAATTTAGCTTTTCTTTCTTTTCTTTATATGTGTGCATACACATTATGTAAATGGTTTTGACCACTCACATGTGTGGAGACCAGAGGCTGAAGTTGGGTCCCTTCTACTAAATTGCTCTCAGCCTCAGATTTTGAGACAAAGTCTCTCACTGAACCTGGAGCTCACCAATTAGCTAGACTGGCTGGGCAATGAGCTTCCAGGATCTGCATGTCTTCGCTGCCATTATGGGTTGGGGTTACAAATGCATGTCACCATGCCCAGCCTTTTATGTGGGTGCTAGGGGTACAAACTCATTTCTTCCCACCTGTGTAGCATCTTACTCACTGAGCCATCACGCTAGCCCCACGTTCAACTTGTATGGATAAGTTGTAACACCAATGCAATTCCACAATATGGTATAGATAAAACATTAGTAGGTCTTTGTTTCCTTCATTTTATGAGCTAACATATATTACAAAGTAGGCAGTGAGCAAAAGAAGGAAATAATAAAATAATGTGCAACCTCTGCCTTGTATTATTCATTGTTACTGACAATGAACAAATTATCACCTTTCAAATGTTACCTCTCCACTGTAAGGGACTAGAGGAACATCTATCTACTCATTCATCAATAACTGTTGATATGAAGGTGGCACGATGGTATAGCCAATAATCGTAGCATGAGGCAGGCCAACTATTCTATATAGGGAACTCAAGGACAGCCCAAGATACACTGTGAGATTCCATCCACAATCAAAAACAAAATAACCTGTAACCTCCCCACAAGATCCACTGTAGTGATGTGATATACTGTACTGTGGGGCACACACGAAGGAAGCTTATGCAAACACCTATTATGTGTTTAAAAAAAAATCCTAGTTTTTTTTAAAAAAAACTTATATTTATTTAACAAAAAAAATGTTGAACCTCCAAAATTTCTATTCATTTTCCAATGGGAAAAAAAAATTCCTTAGGATAAGCCAGACTGACTCTGAAGAACTATGGTGGCATTATTTTTCCTGATTATTTCCTAAGAAAACTCACTACTGAAATTCTCATGAAGGCCTGTTTTAAGGTCTCCCTCCTGTAAAGCCCTTTGGATGACATAAAATGTATTTACAAACAATCAGTATTCATAAAAAGGTGAGAGTGCAACTAATCATCATACCTACACCCATAAGTTCCACAGTCAGACTGGTCACTCCATTTTCTGAGCCCAAAACTGATCTCCATTCCAGAAAATAGGAAGCCACTAGAGTGGTCTCACCAAATATGTCTGTTTTGATCAGCACCATATGAATTGGATCACTTATCGATAACATTGTTGTTGAATCAGCCATTCTAGTTCCATCACCTAGCAACACAAACCAAAGAAAAAAATACACTATATTACATATTACTTAGGAACACAGAATCATTTCCCAAGCTGAGGATGTAGCTAAGTGGTAGTGATTGCCTAGCATGCCCAAGGCCTTGAATTCCATACCCAGCACCAAGTGTACATGTGTGCACACACGAGCACTCAGGTACACACACACACACACACACATTTTTACTGAAAAGTATACTAAATAATCTTACATACAATGAAATAATTTGGTGATATCTCTGAAAGTATGCCAGGATCGGGGAAAAATACCTGCCATTTCTGTGACTGTTGTTTGACAGGACTGACAGAATAGGACGAGTTATTTAGAAGTTATTTAGTTATGTTACTAACAGTAGTCAGTGCTTTCTGACCCATGAAAAGTCTATTCTTCAAAAGAATGTATTATATTATATGGCACTACAAAAGAAAAGGCCATCAGCTAGGTGAGGTGGCACACATCTTCATTCCCAGCACTCTAGAAGTAGAGGTAAGAGAATCTGTGAGTTCAAGACCAGCCAGAGCTACACAGAGAGATTCATCTCAAAAAAAAACACATACACACCAAAAAGAGAAACCTAAAAATCCAGGGGGCTGGACAGATGGCTCAGTGGCTAAAAGCACTTGTTCTTGCAGAGGATATTTGTTCAGTTCTCAGCACAGACATGGTAGCTCACAACCCTCTGCAGTTCCAGGGGATCTCATGTCCTCTCCTAGCATCTGTAGGCACTGCACATTGTGCACAAACATACATACATGCAGGCACAACACCTACACACATAAAAATAAGTATTAAAATAAACACATGTCATCATTAATCCTCAAATTACTTCATTCTTCAACTCCAGAAATTATTACAGTATTTTCTATATAAATCTGAAAGATCCAGGGTCCTAGGAGACAGCTCAATGGTTCAAATATATACAGCACAATCAAGAGGACCAGAGCTCAGATCCTCAGAACTCACATAAATGCCAGATGTTTGATGCCCCTACCTCTACCTCCCAAGTGCTGGGATTAAAGGCATGTGCCACAACTGCTGAGCCTATTAACAATTTTAATTTTCTTTTCTTTCTTTTTTTTCGTTTTGGTTTTTCTAAACAGGATTTCTCTGTGTAACAGTCCTAGCTGTTCTGGAACTAGCTCTGTAGACCAGGCTGGGCTGGAATTCACAGAGATCTACCTGCCTCAGACTTCTGAATTCTGGAATTAAAGGCGTGAACCACCGCCACCCGGTGTTCATTAACATTTTAGAAAGTTTTGGTGTGTGTACACGTGTATGTGTGTGGGGTATGCAGGTGCCACAGCACTTAAATAGAAGTCAAGGACAACTTGCAGGTGTTGGTTCTCTCCTTCCACCAGGTGAATTTTGGAACCAAACTCAGACCATCAGGCTTGTACAGCAGGAGCTTTATCAGCTAAAACCATCTACCCAGCCACCACCCCCATTAGCATTTTCTCTCTCTTTTCTAGGTTTTTTTGGTTTCTCAAGACAGAGTTTCTCTGTGTAGTCCTGGTTGTCCTTGGAACTCTAAACCAGGCTGACCTCGAACTCAAAAGATCCACCTGCCTCTCCCTCCCGAGGGCTGGGATTAAATGCTTGCCACTAGGCTGTCCTCCCTATAAAATGTTAATGGCCTACAGAGTGAGTTCTACAATAGCCAGATCTACACAGAGAAATCCTATACTGAAAAAAACAAAAAATTTTATAGGAAGAAATAAGAAAATCACAAAGGACTGGGCTATAGCTCAATTTGTAGAGTTCTTGACTATTATGGTCAAGGACTTAGGTTTGTCTACAGCATCACTGGGCAGGCAGATAGCAGTGAGTTCAAGGCCAGCCTAGTCTACATAGAAAGTGAGTTCCAAGAGAGCAAGAATTGTCATACAGAGAAAACCTGTCTCAAAAAACCAAAATCTTTGAGGCATCTTTAAAAGGCACTAAATTATTTAGGCAACTTCTGCAATTTTGATTGCTTTATGGCTTTAGGTTGATGAGTAAAATATATCTAATACATTGATACATTGTATAAACTTTGACTTTTTTTAAAGATTTATTTGTTTACTATGTATACAGTGTTCTGCCTGCAGGCCAGAAGAGGGCAAAAGATCTCATTACAGACGGTTGTGAGACACCATGTGGTTGCTGGGAACTGAACTCAGGACCTCTGGAAGAGCAGGCAACGCTCTTAACCTCTGAGCCATCTCTCCAGTCCAACTTTGACTTTCTTTATGTTTTGTGTTTTTGAGACATGGTCTCACTATTGTTTCCCAGGCTGACCTCCAACTTGAAATCCTCCTGACTGAGCTCACCCTGCTGCTTAAAACTCCCAAGTGATAGATTATAAACATGAACTACCACAACCAGATTCAAACTTAAATTACAAAACTGAGTGTGGTGACACACACTTGCAACTCCAGTACTTGAAGGTACAAAAGACTATGTACATGATAGATGCAAGCAATTAACTTCAAAAAACAGCAAAAGAAAATTAAGAAAAAATTAGTAAATAAGGAAAAAAGCAGGTAAGAGCTCATTTAAATAAAAAATAGCACTGGGGGAAAAAACAAAACCAAAAACTAGAGATATTTATCTATCATAATCAATCTCTCTCCTCCCCCACCCTGCAAGGTCTGTCTCGCTATGGAACTCATTGATCTGGCTGCCTCTGTGCTGAGAGCTGGGATTAAAAGTTGAGCCATCAGGCCGGGTTGACAATCTCTCTATAGCAGAAGCCATTGCAGTTGTTCTGCAATAAAAAGCAAACAAATGTAGCTAGGTATCATTACAGTTTCTTACCTAAACTTTCTCTGTGAACTTCAAGCAAAAAGCCGTCATGAAAATCAGGTTCACAAGCACATGGAACAGGTTGTGAACGAAAGCGCTGGTTCCGATAATGTAAACATAAAGTAAAAGTCGAACAAACTTGTCCTGGTAAAGGCTCGGGTTCTTGCAGATGTTCCAAGAAAGCTTTTCCACCCAAAACCTGAAGGTAAAGATACCTCCGTGTTGGATCAATATTAGCTGCAAAGTGTAGCAACATATGAGGAAACTGCCAATAACTGAATGAATGTGATCAAGACATTAGAAATGACGTGACAGAAATAAACACTTTGACATAAATAAATCGCCAAATTTACTATGTAGCAGAATCATTTGTGTTATGGTAAGGAGAAATCTATGATATTCTTTACTGAGTTTATAGTCTCAATATGTCTGAGAGAATCAAAGACAAGGTCAGGTGTATCTTTGCTTTTTAGCTGTTTATTAAGCATATAGTCACCTCCACAAACTGAGATCATTACCAACTTACTAACTATATTTGTCAAATAATTATTTCACCACTAAAAAAGCAAGCACATATAGTTTTCATTCTTTGTTTTTGAGATAGGGTCTCTCTGTGTATCCCTGACTGTCCTGAAACTCACTATATACACCTGGCTGGCCTCAAACTCACAGATATCCACCTGCCTCTGCCTCCCAAATGGTGGAATTGGTATACTACCAGTTCTTATAAAATGTATCATTAAGACATAAGAAATCAATGTTCCTTATTTTGGTTCAACAGTACTATATAGTATATCATATACTTTATACAAAATGGTATCTAAGTTTTAGGTAAACTAATGACAAATTTTAAGTACTTCATTTTGAAAAGAAAAACTTGAAATCAAATGCCAAACACTACAGCATATCCATTATCAACCACAACCAAGTTTATGTTAAAAATATTTATGTATATACATACTTTTTTTTAATGTTGATTGCTTATCAAAAGCAACAGTTTGCTTTGGAGAAGGGAGTTCTTGATCAACACTCTCCTAGAAAAGCAAAGAGAAATAAAAATTAGAAAATAAGAATTCTAGTTAAGAAGATGGCAGTGGCAGAACAAAACACTATAGGATCAGGCTCCTTCATAAAGAAGAGCAAGAGATTAGATCATACTGCTTCCAAAAGTAAAACCATACAGATTGGAAACAAATCAAAGCCTTTTTTTTCCTAGCCTAATTAAAATTAAAATAGCTGCATAAGGGGCTGGAGAGATGACTCAGAGGTTAAGAGCACTGGCTGTCCGTCCAGAAGTCCTGAGTTCAATTCTCAGCAACCATATTTGGCTCTCAACCATCTATAATGAGATCTGGTGCTTTCTTCTGCAGAACACTGTATACTTAATAAATAAATTAAAAAATAGCTGCATAAAAGAGAACTGGTAAAAGTCTAAAATGAAGGAATTCAATTGTCCTAATTTAAATCTTACCATTCACAATTTTCTTTTACAGAGTTTTTGTTGTTGTAGTTTTGCGAGTGGTTTTTCTTTATAGCCCTGGCTTTCCTGCGGGGTCTCTATGAAGATCAGACTGGCCTCCAACTGACAGACCTGTCTACCTCCTGAGGGATGGAGCTAATAAAGGTGGGCATCACCAAGCCTGGCCTTAAAAACAAACTGTTACCTTAAACAAGGCTAAACTTCCTTTAAACTCTGTATAACATTTGGCTTCCAAGAACAGTGTCATGCACCATTTCTCCCAGCACTTAGGAGACAGAGGTAAGCAGATCTCTGAGTTCAAGGCCAGCCTTGTCTACTCAGGACAGTCAGAGTTATACAGTGAGACAATGTCTCAAAAAAAAAGAAAAGAAAAAAATAATCCAAAAACATTCCACGAGGAATCGATTTTTTAAAAAGTAGCATTCAGCCACCTGATGGCGGTACATACCTTTAATTCCAGGACTTGGAAAGCAGAGGCAGACAGCTCTCCCTGTTCAAGGCCAGCCTGGTCTACAGATCAAGTTCAAAGACAGCCAGAATTACAGAAAAACCTTGTCTTGAAAAACAAAACAAAAACAAACAAAAATATAAAAAGTAACATTCATGAAGCAGAGGCTGTTAATAGGTCAGTTTTTATAACAAATCTCAAAACCCAAAAGATGACAGTGTATTAATCTACCCAATTCTCTCGGGTATGAGTCCATCCTATTTTTAATAGGATATTATTCCTGTATTGAGGCCACAGTTTCTCATTATTGCCTCATTTTCAAAATAAGGCCTACTTACTGAGTACACCAGGATATATCCCACTACTGACCTACTTGCACAGAGATTTGAGAGGTTTATGTAGTCAGTTCTTTTCTTAAGGAATTTTCTACGTGTATTTGTTTTAAAAACCAGACATAACTGAATAAATGACAGATACACAGAGTAACAGGAGGAGTTTCTGCCACTTCAGAGAAAGGAAGATGTGTACACCTCCCATCTCATCAGCACTATCTGCCAACTCATGGTGGGGCCCACTTAAAACCTTAGAAAAGGAGCTGGGCTGTCACGGCACACACCTCTAATCCCAGCAATGAGGATCTGAGTTCAAGGCTAGCCTGGTCTACACAGCAAATTTCAGGATAGCTAGGGGTACACAAAGAAATCCTGACTAGAAAAACAAAAAGCAACAACAAAACACCCAAAGAAGAATATTACAGGAGCTGACTCAGTGGTTTAGAGCCCTGGTTGCTCTCACAGAGGACCTGGGTTCAATTCCTAACACCCTGAGGGTGGTTCACTCCATTTCTGTAAAGCCCTCTCAGACCACCGTGGACACTAGGCAGGCAAGTGGTACAGACTCACATGTGGGAAAAACAACCATACAAACGAGTCTTTTTTAAAAACTAAGAAAACTGGAAGGGCAGTGGTGGCGCATGCTCTTTATCCAGTACCCAGAGGCAGACGCCAGACTGGTCTACAGATCGAGTTCCAGGACAGCAAGGGCTATACAGATAAACCATGGCTCAAAATATAAAAACAAAACAAAACAAACAAACAAAAAACCATGAGAAAAATGGCTATTACTAGACAGAATGAACTTATAGTAGTTTTACAAAAGAAGAGCCCCAAGTATGGGCCCTATAAGCAAATATTAATACTTTCAATGTATTTGCCTAGAAAACTACTCACAGGCACAAAGTTAAGTTCTTTCATTACATCATCAATGATTCCTCGACGTCTAAGAGCTTTGATCAGATCTTCTGTTGATAAATGTTGTTGATCAGGTGCCAATTCTTCTCGTATAGTCTCGGCAAGAATTTCTCTGATTCTGCCATGGACATCCATCTGTGGAGTGAACACACATTACAATTTACAGCATTATAAAGCAGTTAAATACGCTTCTAGAGTTTCAGGCTTCTAAAACTACCGGCAAATGCCAATAAAAGCAAGCTTTTAAGATGTGAAACTTTTGAGCAAAATATTAGAAGCAATCTGAGCTGGTTATAAACTAACTTTATTGCTGGTTGCCCACAAATAATTCAATGAAAACAAATCTTTAGAAAAGGAGTGGAGATTCAGAAGCAAAAGAACACAAACCTGGAAGGAGGCAGAACCGAAAGCGACCGCTTATTCAACTTGCAACTCTAAACTTATTTGCCACTCTGTTTCCTTGTCTGTACGATGGAAAAGCGAGACTGTCTAGAGGATTCGACAAAAGAAGCTAGCGACTCGGCACACAGCCAGGCGCACGAACGCACCTTAAAGAGGCTTTATTACTTCAGCTTACAAGCAGCCGCCGAGCGCCGCTGGCTGAAACTCGCGCTTCTTTCTCCCGGAAGCCCCGAGTGGGGTAAATGTGTTTGCTATCACTCGTTTGAGTGCCATGTCTCCCACAGCTTCTTATCGCAGAGTGGGGGGTTCCTGCCTTAAAGAAACCCTGACTTCTCGCCTCTCCATGAATTTGAGAAAACCACCAGCGATCGCCTCCGTTTCACAGCCGTCCACACGCCGGCTGCAGAGCCCTCAGCGCTCCCTGCGAGTCTCCCTCCCGGCAGATGCTTGCCCGCCCGGGCCTGGTCCAATGCCCTAGCTCGGGTCCCCACCGAGCGCCCGGAACCGAGCTCGGGGCTGGTCCGCCCGCGCTCCTCACCTTGCTCAGCTGCTGGTGGATGAGCTGCTTCAGCTCCGAGGCTTTCTCCGGAGGCAGCGACATGCCGACTCTGGCGCCTCGCGGCCGCCTCAGACGATGCAACCGCGGAGCCCGTCGTCCAGAACACTCAGCATCAGTGGCGGGCGGAGCACAAAGCGGCGCGGCGGCGCGTTCGCGTCAGACCGGGCAGGGCGGGAACCCGACTGCCGCGGCGGCACAACGAACTGTTTTCAAACGGTGCGGACTGACAGACGCCGGGGCTGTCCCCCGAGCTGCCTGATCGGCGCCGTCCACCGAGCCGCCGCCACAGGGATTTCCCGCCCTCACGCGCGGTCCCCTCATCCCCGTGTGTCGGTCCCCCACCTGCGGCCTGGGAAGGGCAGCCGGCCGCGCGCTGGAGGGCTCTTTCCGCGCTGCGCTCAGGCAAAGCGCCGGACGCCCGAAGGACCCGAAGGACCCTGGCCGGTCACGTGTTTCGCCGCCTACTCTCCGGAGCAGACCTCCTTTTCCAGGTCCGTGCTGGTGCTAGTCTCCCGCCCGTCGCAGTCATGTTTGTTCCCTGCGGGGAGTCGGTTCCCGACCTAACGAACTTCACACTCCTGATGGTGAGTCTCCACTTGAGTTTGGCGCTGTCGCCATCCCGACCTGGGAAACGCCACCTGGCCTTAGGAGATCCGGGCTCAGGCTGCTGCTTCTGGAGGTTGACACTGTCAGCGCCATCAAAACTTGTCTGTAGCTTTCGTTGCCTGTCGACTGTAATGTTTGTAGATTGCAGATTGTACATAAGTAGCGCGGGGAAAATCCTTAAGTTTTATCCGTGAAAGTCTCTTTTTCAGGTAGTTTGGGTCAGTGCTGATCTAGGCCATCAATTGCAGTAACTACCTTAGCTAAGGGGAAGTTGTAGAATTGTCCTGATAAGCATTCTGTTACAGTGACTGTTAGAAGAGATGCTTGTTATCGAAATTTACAATGTAGTTAGAAACACGTGTACATCAGTAAAAGCAATAAATAAAAAGAGGGAAGGTTGTAAAAGATACAAAAATGAGATCATGGACCGGAGGAAGGCCGAGAGTGCTTTGAACAAGCCTGTATTCCCAGCACTCCAAGACTGAGGCTGAAAGGTGTCTACAGAACATCCTGAAGGAGGGTGACCTTTCCTGAATAAATAAACCAAGCAGAACAACAAAAATTGAGGGTCAAGGAGCTAGAGAAATGGCTCATTTATTAGAACCTGTAGGGTTCTTGCAGAGAATGGAGTTCAGTTACAGGCTCACAATGGCCTATAACTGCAGCTCTAGGGGCCCTGACACACTTGGGGCTCCCTCTGGTAGCTGCGCTCACATGTGTATGTACTCACAGACAGAGGCATCATTTAAAAATGTTTTTAAATTTTGAAACATTGACATGAGAAACACAAGGGGCTTTTGATCTCTTACAAATCAGTGACCAAAAAGATGGGGCTGGGAGTGCCCTGAAAAATGGATGCCTTTTAGGCAAAACCAAGGCACATATGCCTAGAAAACTGCAAAGAATTTAGAGTGCCATGTGGAGAGAGTAGGCATGAGGTCCAGTGACCTAGAAGGGACCAGAGGAGATTGTAGTGTTTGCTATAAAAGGAGAGACAGAGATCTCTTATGTTTCAAGCAAGTAAGGCTTTATAAAGTGTTCATTCGGGAGTGGCACCATTAGTAGGTGGTCAGGGGAGTAAGCAAGTTACTAATGAAATGGTGAAGAATGCCGTTCGCTGGGTGGTCAAATAACTGGGAGAAGTGGAGATAGAGTAGTGGTCCTCAACCTGTGGGTCAAGTCCCGCCCCTTTTTGGTGTTGAACGGCCCATAAGGGCCTAAGATTATCTGAAAACACAGGTGTTTGTGTGACGACTCATAACAGTAACAAAATTACAGAGCAGCAGTGAAAATGTTTTTAAGCCACAACATGAGGAATGGTGTAGAAGGGGGCAGCGTTAGGAGGGTTGAGAACCACTGAGGTAGCGCATGTGTGTTCGTGTATTGGAGATAAAGTTCCTGCTTACACTATAGTGGACCACTGCTAGAGCATTTTAGCTTTCTAGAGGCCTGAGAGTGGCGTGGCAATGAAGGTACTATGGCATCAAAAGTACACTTTTTTTTAAATTTTAAGAATAAAAATACTATTGGGGTGGTGGTGGCACAAGCCTTTAATCTCAGCATTCAGAAGGCAGATCTCTGAGTTCATGGTCAGCCTGATCAATGTGTTGCGTTCCAGGGCTACCCAGAGAGACCCTGTCTCAAAAAACGAAAGAAATTGTTTTGAAAATTAAAAGGGGGGGGATTGGAGAGATGGCTCAGTGGTTAAGAGCACTGACTGCTCTTCTAGAGGAGGGTACAATTCCCAGCACCCACATAGCAGCTCACAAATGTCTTTGATTCTAGTTACAGAGGACCCGACTCTGTAACTAGAATCACAGACAAAACATAGTGGCAAAACATCAATGCTCATAAAATTAAAAATAAATTTTGCAAAGGAATAAGTACTGTGGTATGTTTATATACCAGTGGGCATAATCCAATAGTATAATAAGACTGATGGTTGTACCAAAAGTAGCAAAATCCTTGAGGAAATTATAGGAAGTAACCAGGAGTCTGGGTCAAAATACCAGTGAGAATGGAAAAGTAACCAGGGAAGACTGCCATTCAAAAGAAGGCAATGGCTGAAAGGGTGAAAATAGGGAGCCCTCAGCCATGGACTGAGGAAGGATCACGGTTGTGTTCCTTGCCTTGGGACACATACATAGACTGTTATCTGTGTTTAAAAATATAACAAACAGCTTCAGAAGATAGCTCAGTGAGAGCTCTTATAGCTCAATCTTGAGGATCTAGCATCACTAGCACTCACATAAAAACTGTGGCTTTGTTGGCCTGTAACCCCAGCACCATGGAGGGCAGAGATAAGAAGGATCACTTAGCCTTCCTGGTCACCAGCCTAGCTCTGGGTTCACTGAGTAACAAAGCAAGATACCCACACCCAACATTATCCACTTGTCTCCATGCGTGTGTCTAGAAGCACCTGTGCCCACACACCAGGCAGCTGCATATGCGACACAAAAGATATTTTTGGTGGTAAATAAAATTGTTTGCATATTACATTACTAGGTGTAATTAGTAAAGGAAAAGTAAGAAAATCCCTGGTTTAAGCAAACAAATAATATTGCTTTTTTGTGAAATACAAAACAGGAGAAGTTTGGGCAGAAATTTAGCTTTATATGAATTGAGTGGCCTGTGCCATAAACACATGGCGTGTCCAGTAGATTAGAGTTCAGAAAACTCTTGTGCAGTAAAGGTAAATATTTGGCACTTTGAAGCCATGGGAAAGAGAGAGAGTGTGTATATGTGTGTGTTTGTGTTTAAATTGGAGATAAAATCATTCCAAACTCTGGAGTAAATAGTGTAGCAGGCTAACTGAAAGAAGACCCAAGATTTGGTCTTTGTTCATACCTCAGCCCTTCTCCTTGCTTTTTCCCTACCTTGAAAATACTGTTATCAACTGTGGCTCTCCCCTTTACCTTTTTCATGAAGTCTGTAGCCTTTTGTCACCTAGAGTAAGCCTATTCTTGATCACCCTACTGAAAACAGCACACACGCATACACTGTATTCTTTCATGACACTATTGTACGTATTACTGCTATCACAAACAAACCCCTTCCTTAGTAGAATGGAAGCTCTACAAGGGCAGGAAGTTTTGTTGGTTTGTTTTACTTTGTAAAAGAATCGGTGTCTTGCAGCCTGCCTAAGCATAAGCATTCGGTATTCTTGCTATCTAAACTTAAAAGTGCTGCTAATTTTGATGATTCATAGAGCATATCTTTTTTATTTCAGCCAGCAGTATCCGTTGGAAATGTTGGCCAGCTTGCAATCGATCTGATTATTTCTACACTGAACATGTCTAAGATTGGTTATTTCTATACTGATTGCCTGGTGCCAATGGTTGGAAACAACCCTTATGCAACTGCAGAAGAAAATTCAGATGAACTCAGTATAAATACTGAAGGTATGTCTATGGCATTTTTTATTTAGTTATTTGAGATACAATCTCACTATATAGCATAGGCTCTTCTGGAACTCCTGGCCCTCCTGTGAATGAACATGTCCAGCCTGAGTTCTTTTAAACTAGGAATAGACTCTAAGAGACAAAATACAGTGACACTTGAAATACTATGGTGAAACTCACTGCTCTGCTAATCTAAAACATTAATTAGAGGCTGGAGAGATGGCTCAGTGGTAAGAATACTTGCTACTCTTCCAGAGGACCTGAATGCAGTTCCCAGCACCCACACCACACTACTCAGAACCACCTTAACTCCAGCTGTGGAGGATCTGACATATTAGGGTCCCCACGGGGACTGTGTGTGTGTATGTGTGTACAACTAAATAAAAATCATATACTATATAAGGGTTTTGTTTTATTCTCTGTTTTTTTTTCTGGTTGGGGAGCAGGTATTCTGTGTAGCCCTGGCTATCCTAGAATCACTCTGTAGCCCAGGCTGGCCTCGAGCTCACTGAGATCCGCCTGCCTCTGCCTCCTGAGTGCTGGGATTAAAGGCGTGTGCCACCATCCAGCAAATTTCTTGACTTTAAAAATTAAAATTAGACTATAAACCAGGCTTGCTGGCAAACTCCTATACTCCAGCTACATAGTAGGTGAAACAGGATGATCACTTCAACAGAATTCGAGCCAACCTGGGCACATTGTAAGACCTGTTTCAAAAACAGTAAATTAAAACATCAGGACCTAAAGGAAGGAGCTAAAGGACAATAGTTGGAAAGGGCGTATCACTTAGAGCCTGTGTGTTTTGATCACTCTTCATTTCATTCATTGAGGTAGAGTCAAGTAAACCCAGAGTCCAATGGTACAGCTAGTCTGGCTAGCCAGCTTGCTGCAGGGATCCCTTGTCTTCTTTCACCTTTGGTGAGCCGCCACGACTGTATAATACATGGTGTATCAGTCAGGGTTTTCTACAACAGGACTAATAAAATGCATATATAATATTAGAGTGGCTGACAGGGTCTGGCTGGTCCAAAAATGACTGATTCTAAAAGGCCAAGAATCCAGGAGTTATTCAATTAGTGAAGTTAGATGCTTCAGCTGGTTTTCAGTCTGTATTAGAATCCTGAAGAAGTAGGTTCTTTTTGTTTTTGTTGTTTGTTTTTTGAGACAGGATTTCTCTTTGTAGCCCTGACTGTCCTGGAACTCGCTCAGTTGAACAGGCTGACCTGGAACTCACAGGTCCGCCTCCCTTTGCCTCACTGCCTGGCAAAGAAGTAGTTTCTAATGCCGGCAAAGGAATACCTCAGCAACGGGATAGATTAACTTACCAACTAAAGTGAGATAACAGGCAAAAAGCAAGAGCTTCCTTTTCCATGTGGTTTTATATGAGCTGCCACCAGAAGGTGCTACCCAGATTTAGGGAGGATCTTCCTATCTCAGATGATCTAGTCAAGAAAATCCCTCATAGGTGTGTTTTAGTTGGTTCCAGATGGAGTCAGGTTGATAAACAATGCTAACTATCACATGTGGGTTCTAGGGATCCAGACTTTGGTCTTCACACTGTACACTAGTTCTAAAGCCTTTATTTTAACTGTTGAAAATATTTAATTGCAAAAGCTATTGTACTCAAATGTCACTTATCATACTAATAATTTCAACTTAGCAACTTCTTCATTGTAGCCTGTCCTGTAATTTCCTTCTTCTTCTCCTTGTAGTATATGCATTACCTTCACGGAAGCTAGTGGTGCTTCAGTTAAGATCAATTTTCATTAAGGTTGGTATATTTACTTTTTAAATTCATTAAAGCAACAAAACACAAAGTCAAACAAGCATTGAAAATCAAGACATAGAATCATTTCTCCTGTGTTGTTATGTACACTTAGGAAAGGTCTGATTTGATAAAAAGTTTATAATATTTCAGTTTTGTTACTATCATTTAATTTTTATACTGGAAGGAATTGTGACTTGTAAGTTTTTATTACATTCTCAATTCGGGTAGCGCTGGATAAAAATTTTGGTATATGAATTGTTTTTAAAAACTGCTCTAGTCACTACTCAATTTTACAAAACTATTGTTATCACTCAAGCTTCTGTTTCACTCTGCTCCCAACACCTCCATAAACATTTAACAGTCTGTGTTCCAACAGTAATACCAGTCATCTAAACCAGGTCAAATCACATCTTTTCCTCCTTGAAGCCCTCAGGTGCCTGGAGCACCTAAATGGAGCCTGCTTGTTTGTTTCCCGGCCGCCCAGACCCGAATAATAACTCAGAAACTATATTAATTACAACACTGTTTGGCCAGTGGCTTAGGCTTCTTGTTAACTAACTTTTGCATCTTAAATTAACCCATTTCTATTAATCTGTGTATCACACGAGGCTGTGGCCTACCAGAAAGGTTCCAGGGTGTTTGTCTCCTTCAGTAGCTACATGGCCTCTCCCTCACTCTGGCCTTCTCTTGTCTATCTCTACTTGGAATTCTCGCCTTGCTCTATTCTGGTCTGCCATAGGCCCAAAGCAGCTTCTTTACTAACCAATGGTAATAAAACATATTCACAACATAC
>LOJH01022054.1:9367-20046 GCA_001685095.1 Ellobius talpinus
TTTGGAAGAGCAGGCAATGCTCTTAACCACTGAGCCATCTCTCCAGCCCTGTGGGTCAGGCTTGTAATGGCAACATTCAGGAGGTTGAATCAGGGGAGTCTTTGTGAGAGAGGCCTTTCTGGGCTATATAGAGATGTACTGTCTCAAAATGAATAAATAAATATTAAAGATATAAACTGAATGGGTGTTGGTGGCATACGCCTTTAGTCCCAGCATTTGAGAGGCACAGGCAGGCAGATCTCTGTGAATTTGAGGCCAGCTTGATCTACAGAGTGAGTTTCAGGATAGCCAGGGCTGTTACACAGAAAAAAAATTTGTCTTGAGAAAACCAAACTGAACAAACATACAGCTCTCACCCACCCACCCCAAAGAAATAAACTATAGTATTGGTTTGAGCTAAGTTTTTGCTCATTTCATGTTTGCATGGGGAGACAAGTATTCAATTTGTTTTTTTCATGTGATTTCCCATTGACATGATTCTTTTGTTTTAATTTCATTTATTGTATGTGTGTGCTGCATGTGAGTGTGAATGCAAGTGTGCTCTTGCTATGGGGCTCACGTGGTAGTCAGAGGATGACTTTCAGGGATTGTTTCTTTCTGACCATCATGGGTTCCAGGAATCAAACTCAGGTGGTCAGGATTGCATGGCAAGCACTTCACCTTCCTGAGCTGTTTCACTGCCCCACTGTTGTTATTGTTTATTATTGTTTTTATTTATTATCTATTATATCTATCTATCTATCTATCATCTATCTATCTATTCTATCATATATCTATCTATCTATCATCCATCCATCTATCATTTATCTATCTATCTAATCTATCTCATCTATCTATCTATTCTATCATATATCTATCTATCTATCATCCATCCATCTATCATTTATCTATCTATCTAATCTATCTATCTATCATCTATCTGTTTTTCAGAACAGTTTCTCTGTGTAATAGCCCTGGCTGTCCTGGAACTCACTTTGTACACCAGGCTGGCCTCGAGCTCACAGAAATCTGCTTGCCTCTGCCTCCTGAGTGTATTATTATTTTAATAGTGCTGCAGCTTGCTCATAGGGTTTTCTGCACGCTAGCAAGTACTCTGCCACTGAGCTACATTCCAGTCCTACTTTTTTTATTATTATCTGAGTATGTGCACATGTAGTCAGATTCCCGTGGAGGTCAAAGGCACCAGATCCGCCTTGTAGTGATATTTCATTTTTTATTTTAATAGATAAAGCTTGCATGAAGATCAGAGAGTAAAACAGCCACCCTGGTCAGCCTTACAGACCAGACAATGGTGACATACACTTTTAATCCCAGTAGCCACACTAGTTTGCCATAGAAACTGGGCAGTAGTGGTGCACACACTTAATCCTAGCACTAGAGAGGAATATAAAATGGGAGGAGACAGGCTTCAGGCTCAGCCTCATTCTGAGGATTTCTGGAGGCAGGATCGCCATTTCAGACTGAAGTAGAGGTAAGAGCCAGATACTGGTTGCTTTGCTTTTCTGATCTTCAGGTTGAACCTCAATATCTGTCTCTGGGTTTTTNAATCCCAGTAGCCACACTAGTTTGCCATAGAAACTGGGCAGTAGTGGTGCACACACTTAATCCTAGCACTAGAGAGGAATATAAAATGGGAGGAGACAGGCTTCAGGCTCAGCCTCATTCTGAGGATTTCTGGAGGCAGGATCGCCATTTCAGACTGAAGTAGAGGTAAGAGCCAGATACTGGTTGCTTTGCTTTTCTGATCTTCAGGTTGAACCTCAATATCTGTCTCTGGGTTTTTATTATTTATGCTACATCCCCCTGCATCTGAAGTCACAGGCAGTTGTGAACTGCCCAGCAAGAGTCCTGAGAGCTGAATTCAGACCTCTGCAAGAGTACTATGTGCTCTTAATTTTTGAAACATCTCTTCTGCTCACTGCTTTGAAATTTTTTTAAAAATAAACTTTCTTTTTCCCACCCCACCTTCCTTGCTTTTTAAATCTATAAAGAGAAAGGATCAGGTAAGCAGGAAGGATAGGTGAATGCAACTTCTGACCCGTTAGGACTCTCGGATGGAATGGTCCTGTATATCCCCACTTAGAGTACTCTGTATGAGTAACAAAATCACATATGCACTGCTCAGAGGCACCATGGAAATCACAATGCTTGGAGCCACCCTTGGCGAATCCTAACTGGATAGATATCTCAACTCTATCAACTGCCCCACCCCATGGTGTGTGTGTGTGTGTGTGTATTCTACACTATACAACGTCAGAGGGGTCTACTAATGGTATTAAACCCTAGGCTTTTGCTGAATTCCTTTGTCAACTTTAATTTTTTTTGTTTGTGTCTGTGTACCTCTGTGCTGAATTTGCATGACAAAAGCCATGGAGGCTAGGAGAGGGTGTCAGACTCCCTGGAGCTGAAGGTTGTGATGACTGTAAGCCAGGAATTGAACTTTGGTCCTCTGGAAGAGCAACAAGTTCTCTGAACCACCAAGTCATTTCTCCAGTCCTTTTACTGGAGTCTTGTCATGGCTTTCTCTTCCTACCTGATATGAATGAGCACACGTGAACTGCTAATATTTCTCCTGAGACTATAAGGGGAGAGTTGTGGAGAAGGAGCCTGGGGACACTGAGGTCCCGAGTTGAAGTTTTGGGATATCCCCACTGTTAATGTGCTACCATTGAAGATGCTCCCAAACTCCAGTGGAGACATAAATCTACATCACGAAGAAGAGGTGGGACCCACTGGGACTTGTAGGAGGTTACTGGGTCTCTGTCCACATAAGTGGATAAACTCACTGGTCTAATAAATGCATCAATGTGTTAGTGGCTTATTGAACCATCTTGAGTGCCAGTTATGAAAGCTGGTTTAGATAGGTCTCTGCCACTCCCTGCCTCACTAACCCTGTATTTGTCTATGTTCTCTGGTCTCTGCCAAAAACAAAGCTACCACTAGATGGTGCTCTTTAACCTTAGACCAGAACTATGAGTCCAACTAGTTTCCTTTATAATTTACCAGTTTATTTTATAACCTACAGAGTCCAGTTGTGTTTCTGTTGTTACACACTCATGGATGCGATGACAATCTTTGGAATGTGGTGATTCCACCAAGGGTCACACTCTTCAAGAGAACATGAGTTGGGAAGGTTTGGGGTGGACCTGGGTGGAATTAGGGGGAGGAATTGAGAGGTGAATATGAGCAAAATAATTGGATGCATATATATAATTTCCGGTTGTGGTGGTGCATGCCAGTAGGATTTGCTGAAGGAGGTGAAGGTAGGAGGATCAAAAGTTCAAGGCCAGCCTGGGCTACACCATTAGCCTGGGCAGTGGTGGTGCACACCTTTATTCCCAGCACTTGGGAAACAGAGGCAGGTGGATCTCTATGAGTTTGAGGATAGCCTGGTCTATAGAGCAAAGTCCCGGACAGGTTCCAAAGCTACACAGAGAAACCCTGTCTCAAAAAACAAAACAAAACAAAGAAAATCCCAGAGGATTAATGAAAATATATTTAAAAACTACACTTAAATCCTATGTAAATGGAAAAGACCTTGGTCAGAGTAGACATTCTGGGATGATAGTGATACTGTTTTTTGTTTGTTTGTTTGTTTTTGCTATTTCTAATAAGGAGTGAGCAAATTGAAGTAGAAACTCTAACAACTCTTCAGATGTTCCCCTTTCAGAATGCAGTGGCTAACAACGGTAACTTCACCTCTTGGTTCCTTCTGCAACTGATGCAACTTTCTGCCTTTTATTGTCTAACTTGCTAAATAAGGAGCCTAATACATATTTTAAATGATACCTGTAAATGTTAAATTTTATATTAATTGTTTAGCATTTTAAGTTACTTATGTATAATGAGCATAGGAAAAATTGTATCCAGTGTCAAGATTAATTCCACAATTTTATTCATAGACTTCAATGAAAGATATTTTATTTTATTATTTGTGTGTGGGGTGTGGGTGTGTGGGTGTGTGTGCAGGTACCCCCTAAAGTCAGAGATCTTGGGTATCTCTGGGACTGGAATTACAGGTGATTGTCTGCTGCCTGACATGGGTCCTGGGAACAGAATTTAGGTCCTCTGCAAAAAAGAATGCACTCTTAACCTCTGGGCCATTTCTTCATTTTCAGCATGAGATATTTTAAACAATACAAGCACATTTTTGCAAGTTATTTAAAACCTGACTCTGAGTGATGTAATGTATGTATTCATGTTTTTTTTCTTTCAGAATACTGGTGAACATCTTCCAACTTAATCTAAAGTTGAAGGAATTTTGCAAAAATCCCCAGCTATATACCCACCACCTACACTATGCAATTTATACATTTATATTGGTATTATGCATCTCTTTCCTCATTCTTATATTTACCCAACAGTCTCATTTTTCATATGTACTTCAAATTTAGTTGAAGACATCCGTATACTTCACTCCTAAACAAGTCTGATTGTAGATTAAGGAGATATCATAATTTGTTTGTGTTTTTTTTCCTTTTGAACTAAATTTCTTTTTTCTCTTTTTTCTTTCCTTTTTAAAAAGTAATCATTTTTTATTTTACATACCGATCCTAGTTTCCCCTCCCTCTTCTCCTGCTACCCCCTACCTCTCACCATCCTATCGCCCACCTAGTCCTCCGAGATTTAACACAGTTGAGGCAGGACCAAGGCCCTCCCCTGTATCTAGGCTGAGCAAGGCATCCCTTCATAGGGAATGGACAACAAAAAGACAGTTAATGAACTAGGAATAAATCCTGATCCCACTGTTAGTGATCCCACAAACTGTCCAAGCCACACAACTGTCACCCACATTCAGAGGGCCTAGTTTGGTCCTGTGCAGATTCCCCAGCTGTCAGTCCAGAGACAGTGAGCTTCCACTAGCTCAGGTCAGCTGTTCCTTTGGGTTTCCCTATTGTAGTCTTGACCCCTTTGCTCATATTATCGCTATTCCCTCTCTTCAGCTGGTTCTTAATGTCTAATTAGACTATTATTAAAAATAATTTACCTCGTTTGTACTATTGTGTTATCATCGATAGGAAACAGAACAAGACAGAAAGCACAGCCCCTGTGACATAGTGTTTCTGGCTTTTCCCTGACTGCACTTCTTTCTCGTCTAGTGGATTTCATCTCTTTGGTTGATATGGGGAGAATAAAGTGGCATTATGGACTATGCCCTCTTTCCCACAGGGCAACTATTTTCCTTTCTCTCATAGATAAGACCTTCAGAATCCAGGATGCATTCTTCTCTGATCCTGGCTGCAGGTGTAATGTGGGGGGAGCCTAGTTCTGAGTTTACTGCTTCCTTACAGAAACAGGTCATCTCTCAACTCTGGACTAGGAGTAAGGTCCTTGTCTTTCTTAGTTTGTGTTTCTCCTCCTTGTTTCATACTTTAGGCTAGGGGAGGGGAGCTATTTGTCAGGCTCCTGAGGGATTCCAGAGGGGGAGGCACCTGTTAGTATCTCTGCTGTTCAGTTACCTACTGTAAATATCTCTCCATCTCCTTATTGTCCTCCCAATCTCTCCATCTAGTCTCAAAACCTAGAGTATTTGGCCTGGGGTGTTGCTCAGTTTGTAGAATGTTTGTTTAATCTACCTGAAGTTTTGTGTTTGACACCCGCCCCCCCCCCGGGAACTGCATAAAGCTGCGTGTGGTGGTACATGCCTGTTATCCCAGCACTTGGGAGGTGGAGGAAGGAAGATCACCAGTTCAAAGTCATGCTGGCTACATGATGAGTTCAAGGTGGCTACCCAGTGAGTTCTAGGTCAGCCTGAAACTACCTGAGACCTGATCTCAAAAACAAAACAAAACAACCAAACAAAAAAAGTCCTAAGGTTCCCTACTTTGCCATGAAGCTAGGGACCAAGTTCTGCTATCACGTGGGTGTAAGCAATAGGTTCACAAACTATCTGTGTTCCCCACTGGAACCTCTGTTGGCCCTCTACATTTTGTTATTACAACTGAAGAATTTATGGGGAAGGAATAGAATCACAACATGAAGACCATGATGAGAACAGGCTACCGTCTTTATTGTGTGAGCGGAGGGTTACTGTTGATTGCAGGGTGACCCAAAGCTTGGCGGACACAGCTTATGCTCCAAGACACTCAGGCACTGGTGCAGTTTTTTCTGAGAATTTTGTATCGTTCAAGCCAGGGCATGGCATACACCGAGAAGTAGCACCGGATTTGCTGAAACAAAAGGCCAAAATACGTGTTTTAAAAGATGAGTAAGAGCCGGGCACAGCGGTGCTCTGCAATGGCAGTAATTGGGAATCTGAGGTGAGCTCAAGTGCAGTACTTAGTCAGAGTCTCTATAAAAGACACGATAAAGGGGCTCAAATACATGGTGAGAAGAAAGAGAATATCAGACGTGCGGCCGGGGACATGGCACTGCCTTATTATCCCTCACCCCAATCCTGATATTTATGTGATTTCATTCATGTGACAAAAGCTGTTGTGACTATTCTGGAGAACGTCCTGCTTGTGGTCAGGTTTGGAGTAGAAATCGAAGGCCGCACCTGTACTCCCTGTGGGAATTCCTGGTTCTATTTTCTCATCATTGCGCTCATATGGTATTTGCCATTATCTTCTCTCCCTGGGCTTCTATTGGATCCACATCCCCCTTCTTCTCTCCCTTCTTCCCTTCTCCTTCATAGTTTCCTTCCTCCCCCTGCATCCATTCTTTCCCTTTCTTCTTTCCTTTTGTCTATTTACCTATCCATCCGCCCATTCACAATCTATGCTTCTAACTCCATTCATCCACAAATTTATCCTCCTATTCTTCCACCTATTCCTTCCTACTGTCTACCTATCTCTCCTTTCACTTAATCAGACCATTGAAATCTATGTCCTAATATAAAGAGGGAGCCTAGAAAAGGACACATTTGTGTGCTGAGAACCTCAAAGTCATTATTACTAGGTTTATCATATGTAGTTTATGAACTGAACAAGAACATGTTGTAAGCAAAAGGTGAGGCTATTAATGGTTACCTTAAAAATTTAGACATCAACCAGGATGATGCCATCCTTGATCAAATTTCTTTGAGGAAAGTTAAGAGATGGTTATAGGGCTGTTAGGACTCACATCCTAAAGGTGCAGCATCTGGCCAGATGCTGCATCAGAATGAAGTCTGCAGGGGACTGAGGTGCCTTTGGGGCTGAAGGTCACTCAACAGGTTACCTGTGCAGGCTTATTTTCCTTAGTCTACCCGTATGCCACTCAAATTATTTTCAAATGCATTTCCCACTTCCTGCTAAAATATGGTTAATAATTAACTGCTTCCCTTGGCCTGGGGTGTACTTCTGTAGTTCAGTCTTCCAATCATGCCATTTGGATCCTATCTTCCTTCTTGTGATTCTTTTCAGCACCCACAAGCAATGGTTCAGCTTTTTCTGCCTCTAGTTCCCTCTTTGAAAGAGGAGATACTACCCATGAGATTTTTTTTCACACAATCTTGGATGGATCCCAAATAAGTCTGCCCTCACTTATGCTAAAGCCAAGAAAAACCCATGGAAAATAGCTTTGTGAGAATGAACTTGTCTGGCACCTTGTAAAGTTCCCCTCCCTGGACATCACAGGTACTCTTCTCTGTCTTGAAGCAGGTGGTCCTTCGCATTTCCACTGTGATGTGTAACTCCGTGTGGTCTGTTACCTGTGGGTTGTGAGGGAAAAAGAAATGGAGAATGACCCCTTCTCCTCATTGTGGCTTCTATATGAGGGAACAGTTCATGCCCAGTGCTCAATATACCATGTTCAATGGCAAGGGACCAGCCTTGCACAGTTGTGGGATCCTTGCTCTCCTTCCTGCCTAATTCCAGCCCTCTTTTAATCACTCATTGAGACAGCACCACGACTACCAGAAAACTTGAGAAGTCACTAAGATTACCAGAAATAATCTTTCTCTATGGTTTCAGCCATCCCTTGGACATCATTGAAAAGGCTAGAAGTTCCATTCAGGACTGTGTGCACATTTTCTGTGAGTGGCCAGATAATAACCAGGTTCATCTCTGTAGGCCATGTGCCCTGTGTTGTGAGTTTTCAGACTGACCATGGCAACTTGGCGGTCCCTGATGGACATAGCACAGATGGCTCCAATAGCACTGCTTTAAGAGGCACACAACCGGGGTAGTTGGGCCTGGCTGTGTAATATGTTGGTTAGATTCGAAAGGACACAGATTCGTTCACTGTAGCTTATGTGCATTTCCCCTAAAACACCCACTTCCAGTCGGGAATGGTAGCCTGCACCTGCAATTATAGTACTAGGGAGGCTGGAGCAGGAAGGCTGCAAGGTTGAGGCTAACCTAGTCTGTATAGTAAGAGTCTACCAAAACAAACACCTGGGATTTTACTGGGTCCCTCTGTGGAGGAGAGACAGGGAAGCCACACACTCACCTGAGACTCAATATCCAGGATGCGAATGATCCTGAAGTTGTACAAGTCATCACTTTTCTTGTTGTATTCCTCTGTGACATACTTCAATGTGCTCTGCGCAGAAGAATCCAGTGTACTTATTTTGAGGACACTTATATATGTCTTCCTCTTTTGTTGGTAGCTGAAGGCCACCAGGACCACCAGAATGGCTAACAGGAGCTGTGGCGCCTTCCAAGGTCTGGCCATCATCCTTCAGCTGGACAAGATTGGGAAGAGCTGCCCCCTTCTTCTGTTAGGTCATGCTGACCACGGCTGTTCTGAGTTAGACTTAAGGGAAGCATGAAGACACCCACAGCTCTCCTTTCTTTCTCCTCCCATCTGCCTACTCTAGGGACACTTTGCAATGACTGGCAAGCTCACTCCTATTCTCATTCTTTTTGCATACTTCATGTCACACACACACACACACTCACACTTTTACTTTTTGCTGGCTTCTCAAGCAACACACACTTCTGTGGACTGTTACTCCCTCAGGGGAAGCTAAGCTAGAGGCCTCTTTCCACTGATCTTAAATCATGAGGGGACACAGAACACTTCAGGGAAAGGCAATGGAGGAGACATGAGGGGTATTGGATCTCAGGAAATATAATATAACCAGCAGGATGATGGGAAGGAGAAGCTTAGGAGGAGGGGCTGGGCTTTGAGGAAGCCCTGCCTGTCCTTAACCTGGCTCTTGAACACTAGTTCCAGGCAATATGTCAAAAGAGCAGGAGACTAGGAGGAGAAAGAGAGAAGCAAGGACCTGGAGAGCCTCACTTTGGAAAGCTAGTGACACTTGAGTGTGGCTGACTCCATGTTTTAGAGAGGTGGGTAGGGAGTTGAAGGAGGGGATGCCAAGAATTTCCTGCCTCAAAAGTCAGGTTTCAGCAAGATAAGACCCCACAGGAGCTCCAGTTTGGTATCAAATGGCAAGGTCAAAGGCACGGAGGCTGGCAGGATGCAGCCATCTGTGTGATGCCAGCTCACAAGATGTTTGAGTAAGCCTGTAAGGCAGTGGTTCTCAACCTGTGGGTTGTGATCCCCTTGGCAAACCTCTATCTCCAAAAAATACTTACATTGCAATTTGTATCAGTAGCAAAACTACAGTTATAAGGTAGCAACAAAAATAATTTTGTGGTTAGGGGTCACCACATTATGAACTGTATTAAAAAGTTGCAGCATTAGGAAGGTTGAGAACCACTGCTGTAGGGTATTGTTTAGAAGGATACAATCCCAAGACAGATAGTGAAAGCTCCCAGGGCAGAGGTGTGAGTGCATATACCTGCTCTCACACTGACATGTACATACATGCAAACGTATGTATCCACACTTCTGTTCTAAATATGCAATCACATTGATGCATCTACATACAGACACATGCATCTCCATTCCTACCCTAAGTACATATTCCCATTGACCATTGTGTAGCTGTTTCCTCTGAATTGGAGCATCCTCTTCTTAATGGGGAAGGCTCATTGAGACTAAGGAAGTAGCAAAAACTCTGAAGTCTGAAAAAGTTCTTGGAGTACCTCCCCGAGGTTATATAAACAATAATTTCTGGGGAGAAGATCCTCCCCAGCCTAGCTGTCTGCATGTTGTTCAAGCAGCTCAAGGAGTTTCGTGAGTCATTGCCAATGCTGGAGTGGGATTTTTCAGGGACAGAGTTCCCTTTAAGTCACCCACACTTCCGTAAGTAACCCCTCACCCATTCTCCTGAAGATGGAAGCATGATTAATAAAAACTCAGAGGCAGATATTGGGGTTCAGACTGAAGATCAGAAAAGCAAAGCAGCCAGTTATTGGCTCTTACCTTGACCTCAGTCTGAAAATGGTGATCCTGTTTCCAGGAAACCTCAGAATGAGATTGTGTCTGAGAGTTGTCTCCTCTCTAGCTGTGGGATTAAGGGTATGCACCAATACCACCTGGTTTCTATAGCAAACTAGTGTGGCTGCTGGGATTAAAGGTGTGTGTCATTGCTGCCTTGTCTGTAAAGCTGGCCAGTGTGACTGTTTTTACTCTCTGATTCTCAGGCAAACTTTGCTAAAATACAGATGAAATGCCACTACAGACGATAACTCCAGTGAAGTCACTGGTTCACAAAACTAGGAGCAGAGCTGAAACCACATGTCTTTTCTCAGTCACACATCACCACTACCTCAACTGAGGCCCCATTGGGTGGGAATCCTTATAAGAAAGGGTCTGAGGTCTGAAACTTGCACCATGTGAACCACCATGTCCTGCTATGACTGCTGCCTTTCTTGCTTGCAATCAGAGAACTTACAAACACA
>LOJH01022055.1:0-12079 GCA_001685095.1 Ellobius talpinus
GAGAGAGAGAGAGAGAAGCCAAATTCTAGCGTTAGGAGATCATTCAGTTGGTAAAGCATCTGTCCCACAAGTGTGAGAGCCTGAGCTTGGATCTCCAGCACACAGGTGAAAGCCAAGTGTTGTAGCTATGTCTGTAAACCCAGGTCCAGTGGATGGAGGCAGAGATGGGTGGATCCCTGGTGTTCATTGGCCAGTCAATCTAGCCAAACTAATAAATTCCAGGTTCAGAAAGAGACCTTGCCTTAACAAATGAGGTGGACAAGGTTTGAAGAAGGCACCCAATGTCAACCTCTGGCCTCCTCACACATGCACACACAAGTGCACACACACTCTCACACACTAGTACATACACCCACCAAAACATGTACATACAACACACATGCACACACACACACACACACAAGAATTCATGTTCCATAAAGAAGACTAGGCATCTTTTTGTGTGCCAAACACTCTGCTAGAACAACTATAGGAGAACAGAACAGGTAAGTACTCAAGCCTCATGAATAAAACAAAAAGCTCAGTGCCAGATGTTTCATATACAGAGGACAAGATGATTCTAATCCCACCTCTTTTTAAAGATTCATTTATTTTTATATGTATGAATGTTTTTGCCTTCATATGTGTGTGTGTGTGTATACCATGTGCATGTGTTGCCTATGGATACCGGAAACATATCCCCTGGAACTGGAGTTACAGGTGCTGTGTGCCAGCTTGTAGGTGCTGGGAACTCTGCCACCTCTCTAGCTCCAAGCTCACTCTTCTGCAAGAACTCTGTCACTGCCTCTAAAGATATGGGTTACTGTTGACATCTTTAGGACCAAAAAAAAAGGCATCTCTAATTAAAACAGTCTTTTATAATATTACAATGTCTCTGAGCTAGGGAATGTATTAAAAGGTGAATGCTTATGTCTGTTTCATCATTATTATTTTAAGCAAGAACTTCATGTCTGGGTAAATGAAAGTAGTTTTAACCATAACCAACAAATAACCAGGGCCCCTGAGGGGAGATTTCAGCAGTCTATGAAATCATTATAGCTGTCTGTGCAGTCAGTGCTCTCAGAAAAAAATGATCCTCTTAGGGTCCCATCATTCCCCATACTTTGTATTTTAAAAGGCAAACTTCTTATGCTTAGAGAAATCTCTAGAAGGTTACCTACCTCCTTATCTGCTGTAACTCCATGAATCTTGGATCTTCTTGTACTCAGTTACAATTCTTAGAGCTGGGGAAATCTTAATTAGAAAAGCATCTAAAAGTTGTCTGGAATTAAAGCTTTTTGTAGAGGGTTTGGACATCAGAAATAAAGAGAACAGCAAAGATGCTGTGTTGAGCCTGGAATAAAAGTGCTTTCAACAGCTCTCTGGGGGTGACCTTGTCAAACGTGTATATGGGAGGGGTAAGAGCCTTCTTGGGGTACTAGCCTCCTCTACCCCCCACTCTCCTGTAGACATTTTGCATCACCTACCATAATAGGGAGAAGCAGGGTATAAAGTAGGACTTAAGCACCTAGCACAATAGATCATGGCAATAGCCAGATGGAAGCTTCAGAGAAGTAAAATTTCTCACAATTCTAGTTCAGAGGGACCAAGCCCCTTGTCTTCTCTATAGCATCTTTTTCAGGCCCTGCTTCCCTCCCTTCTTCCCTCCTTCCTTCTTTTCCACACACTCCCTTCCCAACTCCCAGCCTGCCCCAAACACTGGGATCTTCATCAAGAAAGATGGTTAATCTTTATACCTCTGGATTATCTAGAACATCATGGATGCTTAGAAACAGTCACAGCTCTACAGCCCACACCTAATGATTGTTTTGTTCATCGTATAGTAACCATCAGGCTTTCTTCTCATTTCAGTCTCACAGATCTTTGGGAGAAATAACGAAAGTGTTATGCCCACAAGGAGCTATGGAACAGGTACAGTGCATGGTCCCTGGTTTCTCCCATCCCCATCTGTACTCACAAGCTGGATTCTTTTGTTTTCTTTTGTTTTGTCTGTTTTGTTCTGTTTATTTGAGACAGGATTCCTCTGTGTATCCCTGGCTGTCCTGGAACTCAGTGATGGCTCACACCGGTAGAATTTGCAGAAGGAGGCAGAGGCAGGAGGATCACAAGTTTGAGGCCAGCCTGGGTTGCACAAGAACGGATTCTCAAGGACTTTTCCCATTGCCCCTCTCTTGTGGAACTTTTGTTCAAAGGGACCATGAAGAGCTTCATGGTCATTCCCTCCATGTTAGGGGCAGGAAAACAGACTAGAGTGATGGAATTTCTTCCTGAATTGGGAAGCATTTATATTAGGAGTTACAAAGAAATGTATGTCCCATCATTTTGTGCGTCAGTTCCAGGGTTCCCACTCCAGACCACTAATAGCATGTATTCATTCTGCCTCTGCCTCTGCTCCTTCCTCCCCCAATCTCTCCAGCCTGCCCCAAAGACTGGGATCTTCATCAAGGGAGATGCTTCTTCTTCTCCACCTCTGAATCATCTTGGAATAACAGCAGGGATGACTGTGCAACCAGAGGATCCACACTGGCAGTTGTCGACACACCAGAGAAACTGGTAAAGACATTGGGATGCTGTGATAAAATAGCCTGCCTGACGCCAGCTGCAGTTGGTGGAGTCTATGGGAAAACGTGAAGTGGGGGTAGGATGCTGGCGAGAATTAGAGGCCTGCCTGGCTGGGGAGTTCATAGTCCTTGTTCTAATCCTGAGACTGCGAAATCCAGATCCTGTCGTCTTCCCCATAAACTGCAGTATCAGGTTTGTGTCTTAAAGATGGACCAGGACATTAAAAGTGCAAAGACCTAGTGCGTGCAGAAGTGACTGAAGGACCAGGGAGATCGCTCAGTGGGTAAAGCCACACACTACAAAGCCTGATGACCTAAATTCAATCCCTGGGATCTGCATGGTTGCAGAAGCTCCCACAGGCGGTCCTCTGACCTCCATAAGTGCCACACGTATGTTCACATACATACATACATGCATACTCATAAACTCACAAAAGCACACAGACACACAAAAAATTACAGAATACTTTATGAGATGTTCAGGTATATAGTAAAGGAGGAAGATATGCATTACTTATGATATTAATGTGTCATCTCAGTGTGCATAAGAAAAAAGATAAGTTAATATAATTAAAATAAAGAACCGAATCCCCAGAGTTTACAGTTTACCTTTGTGAAAATGAGAGTAGACTAATGCTTTGTAACAGCTTTGCTTACTGCCTTCTGTTAGCTTGTGGCTGCCATATTTTATGCATAGGCAACGAGGAAATTAAAATAATGGTGTGTGTGTGTGTGTGTGTGTGTGTGTGTTTATGTGGGCACAAATGTGCCACAGCAGGTATGTGAAAGTCAGAGAACGACCTCACCTTCCACCTTGCTTGAGACAGGTGTCTTGTTATTCACAACTGCATAACTAGATTAGCTGCTCCCCTCCCCCACCCTTCCAGGGATTCTCCCCTTCCTGCCTCTCATCTTGCCATGGGAGCGCTGGGAAAACAAACGGTCACTACAACATCAGGCTTTCCCATGGGTTCTGGGAATCTGACCTCAAATTGCCACACTTACACAGCAAATGCTCCACCAACGGATACATCTCCTTGGCCAAAATAAAAGTTATTTTATTTCTACTTAAACAATAGAACATTAAATTCATCATACTCATTTTACTTACAGTTGCCTCTCTTCACATCTTAGCAACGATTGGATGCTGGGCACTATACACTATTCATGTTTTCCTCCCCTATCCTATCTTCTCAAAAACCATCCTGTGATGGGGCAGAATTTTCTAGGGGGCCAACCCTTGATAGATGACCAAGGTCAGAGATCAGGATCCCACAAATTTTCTAGGGTAAAGCACCCAAGTGGAAAAGCAATATGTTTTCAGGTAGAAAATTGGGAAGAAAAGAGGGGCAGGGGATGGGGAAAGAAAACAGGGGCTGAAGAGGAGAAGAGAATGAGAAGAATTGATCCCTCTGTTTCCTCTAGTCACCATTTAAGTTTTGGTGTGTCCAGTGTTCACTGCCACCCTCCCCAGCTTCTACTGCATAGTGACACAGACAAAGATCACACTGATTTGCTGATAACTCTCAACACATTTTTCCACTTGATTAAACTTAATTGGGAATGTGAAATTTTCTGGAATGATGACAATCCCACAAAGAGAAGCTTTCCAGACATAAGATGTGTACATGAAGTGGCCTGTTTTTGACTGTGGTGTCCTCCTTTCCCATACCTTCTGGGAAATACTGATATCACAGGGCATTTATCAGTAATGCAAATTCTTTGTCATTAGCTCTTCTGCACCACAGGACAAGCAGTCTGTGTCTGGTCCAGATACCCAAGTGATCTTATATCTGACCAAGTTTCTGAACTTCTCCAGGCGAGTGTCAGTGACACCAGTGTCCAATCCCCAGGATCCTTCCTAGTTCCCAGAACCAGGGCCACCACTGACCACCAGCTCAGCAATGAAGAACTCACTGATGAGCCGCTTCTTTATTTAACTTCTAGACGTATCTTCAGAACATAGCTGATGCTGAGAAGTACTTTGTTGGTTTGACACGTCAGCCGGGAGGAAAAAGGTGGCGCTGGGTCAACAACTCTGCATTCAGTGGCAAGTACGTGAACATCCTGCATCTATTTCCCTAGGGATTTTTACATAAGAAGACTAAACCTGAGAGTCACGCTGAGACAGCTCAAAGGGTTAGACTAGACTTTGTTCCATTTTCCCAGTTGTTTCCAACCCATTTCCTGCCTATTTAGCCTATTTATTATAGGAAACAATCAAACATTTTACATAATATAAAAGTTGAAGAAAGATTAGAATATTATTAATAAATTATCTTCTTCAAACTGACCCACATACATAGCTGCTGCTGTACCTCATATATTTCATAGGTCATTAAACTACACATTATACCATTTCCCCAGATACAGCTCCTTTATCTAAACAAAGTTTACTATATACCTATATTCTATCTATATCTTAAAGTTGGCCTGTATCTCAAGAACTATCTTCAGGGCATCATTTGGAGTCAACCTTTAGAGGAAGCTGTACTATTTCCTGTTTTCATATGGAAATACTGAGCTGGACAAGGAGCAAGCCAGGTCCCCTGCCTGCAAATGGATTTCCTTGTAGAGAGGAAAAAAATTAATATGTACTCACTGCCTCCTAAATATCAGGCACTATGCTGTGCTAAGCACATGCATGGATCATTTCTCCGTATTCACCAGGATGCCATGGAGAAAGTTTCTATTACTACCAAGTAGTTGAATTAGGTATGAGTGTTGAAATAAGTATGAAATGTGTTGAATTTCACGTAGCAACAGGATAGAGCCACAGTTTGATTTTATGGATCATTGAGCCTAAATCTCATGCCACTTTTTCATGAAATGAGACTCTACAGTCAGACCAAAAGGATCCAAATGCCAGAAAGAAAGTAGGAGAAGGCCAGCGGCTTGCCTCCACCAACGTTTTCCTAGAGCTAGCTCACATTCAGGAAAGGAAGAAAAATCTCTTTCCTCCTTTCTTGGGCCTTCCTGTTATAAACATGCAATCAATACTGAAAGATGGTTTTGGACGGTGTGACACTGCCCTCAAAGTTTGGAAATACTTCCAACCTTATATGAACGAGTTAGACCTAGATTCTTGGAATCCATGAATGCTAAAAGGAGAGTTGAGAGGAAGCAGTGGGTACAGGACTGGACTGGAGAAGATGTATGGAAAAGAAGGGCTCTAAGTTGTGAAGAAAGGCCCAGTGCAGAGGAGGAGGGTGTGTGGTTGTATGAGGCTGCATCTCCTCCATGCACAGCTCCCATGCCACCCTCACCTCACTAACAGTCAAAGACAAAACTAAAACCAGGAGCCTTAACCATGCTTTCTCTACTCATTTAGTGTTACGAATGAGAATCAGAACTTCCACTGCGTCACTATAGGCCTGACAAAGACATTTGATGCTGCATCATGTGACATCAGCTACCGCTGGATCTGTGAGAGGACTCCCCAATGATCACGGGTCTCTACAACAAGAGCAAATATATGTCCACAAAGACAGCAAAAGAGATTAATTGCAACTGAAACTAGCCTAGAAAATACAGAACATCCAAGACTGTGCCCATCTCCCATAGGCTGCTGGTAGAGCTTCCCGGTAAATCCTCAGGGTCAATAAGCTATTCCCTTTCACATGCACCTTCACACAACAGGAGAATTCCTGTTCTACTCCGGGCACTCCCCAAGACCACACTTGCTGTGCTAGGAGACTGGATTCCAGTCATCTCAGTACGCAGGGCCAGTTTTCTGGAGATGAAATTGATGCAGAAATGAAATCTATTTCTGTGGAGTTGAGCATTTTGACTAACCAATGGGGTTTTGCCTGTAGACAGAATCTATTTCATACTTCAAGCACGTGCCCGTGTTATTGAGAAGAAACTGCAAGCAGAACAGAGATGAGGCCTGTTGGAAGGCAGTGTGGGTAGAAGACAAACTCAGCTTCGCAACCTCCTCTACTCCCAGAAGTCTCCATTCCCATATTCCTCCCTAGAAGCTAAGGAAGAAGAGGCCTTCCTCTGTCTGAATTGAGACCAAGGTTCTTGGGAGGACCTCTACAGTTCAACTTGGAGCTGAAAAAACATTGTGGGAATGAAGAGATTTTATATAAGACAGAAAAGAGGAGAGGAAGGTAAAAGGGAGGGAAAAGAAGGGGAGAGGAGGAGAGGAGAAAGAAGGGAGAAGGGAAGAAAGAAAGGGGATGGGCAGGAGAGACAGGGAGAGGAGGGTGATTGAAAAAAATTCTATTATGACATAACTTCTTTTCTTTAGAGAAGAAAGGGCAAAATGGGGACAAATGGAAATCCTGAGAGGTGAAGTAGGGGGCTTGTTTGATTACTATGAAAGAAAGGGAAGAAAAAAGTAAAAAAAAAAAAGAAAAAAGTCTCAGTCTTAACTGATCTCTGTGTTCACAAAGAGATAGCAGCTGTTTATGAACCTAAAGCTATCAGAAGCAATGCATTGGTTGAGTAACAAGAAGCCTATAGAAAAGCTGAAGGAATTGAAGTCACCCAACAATTAACTCAGCATTTGCAACTAACAGTGACATGTACATGTGCTACTAGTCAAAAGAAATTATAAATTCTATTATTACAAATGCTGTTTTCTTTCTAATTTCTAGGTTTCATAGTTGCTTATGTGCTAGTAGATTTGTAATTTTAATGAGATGATGCTATTATTTCTATTTAATGAGATAATATTATTATCTCTAATGCTATTATCACTAGCTATTAAAACCCTCTTGAAGGGGGTCATCAGAAGTAATCTGGTGGGTACTGGAATTATGCTTGTACCCTGTGGAGCTACAATTCTCTGGTGGTCTTAACACATAGGTGTCACAGAGCGGGGAGGGGCTGAGTCTATAGCAGAGAGAATAAGTAACTGGATTCTAACTGGAGGTAAGCCCCCCCAGACAACAGAAAGGAAATCTTGGTCCACTTTGAGAAAAGAGAACTTCCATTGCCACACTTCCTGTCTTCTGATGGAACAGTTGCAGACCTACTGAGGCCAGGAAATGAGGACATCTCTTGATTTCTGTGGTTGAAGCCTGAATTTCCCGCAAGACGAGGAATTACTCCTACACAGGTTCTTAATGAAGCTTGGGCAGGGACTGAAGTGAGAAAGAGGATATTCAGGGACTCTGTGAGTGTTGCTTTAATTACTGGGGAAGGGCTCATGAAGGGTAGATAAATGTGGCCTTTACTAGGGAACAGTGATGCAGGTTTTCAAACAGATTTAGTAAGCCATTTGGGTTAGAGTTTTGACTTTGCTTCTGATACACTTTCCTTACATACTTCTTTAATGTCTGGCACAGCTTGTATATAGTCTTTACAGCTTTATTGGGATAGAAGTAGCATGTCAGAATATTTACCCATTTGAGATGTATAATTCAATGGGCCTGGTACGTTCACAGTAGTTTGCAGCCACCATCTCAAAAAGAAATCCTGTACACACTAGCTATAGTTACATCTCCTTCGTGTTACTCTCAGCCCTTTGGAACCACTTGTCTACTTCCTGTCTCTATAAAGTTCCTTATTCTGGGTTTCATATGAAGATAATCTTACAATGTATGATTTTCTTTCTTACTGACTTCCTCCACTTAGAATAAGGCTTTCAATATTCACCCACGTATTTCAGCAGGTAACAGTGCTCTAGCCTGGATCTGGAATACCCCCCCATATGTCTGTATCGAAGACTTGTTCCCTAGGATTGTGATATTTGAAGGTGAGAGAACCTTTAAGCAGATCTGGAAACTTTAAGACTATTTATGATCCTGAGAGTGTGCCCTCTATAGGGCGTGGACAATCTTCAGCCCTTTCGTCTTCCCTTTTGCTCACAAGCCAGGAGTGGTTTTCCTCCATTGTGCGCTTCTAACACAGTGTGTGTCCTCTCCACAGGACCAATAGCAGCAATGAGGCCAACTGATTATGGACTGAAATCTTCAAAACCCTTTTGATAAATTATTTATCTCAGGTATTTGTTGCAATGGTATAAAGCTTGTTATCACAACCTGTATTTCATTCTATAAGAAATTGTTTATTTCTGCATCAACTAGGTGATATTTAAGCTTTCCCATCTGTCAAATACTATGACTATTACAAACATTCACTTCTCAAGTATACACCTAGGAGTGTGATCGCTAGCTCTTGCTGTTCTAGGATACATCATTAAAAGAACTTCTATTTCTCAAAAGCTCCTGAAAAATTGCATCTTCCCTTCAACAATATATATGGACTCTACAGTTTCGTATCTTTGCCAACATATGCTGTTATCTGTCTACCTTGGTTTATGTGAATGCCTTTCCATAGTGACTTTGATTTGTATTTGATTGCCATTCATCATCTGATAAAGAATTGGAAGCATCTTTCATGGACATATCACACTTTTCAGTTAAAGACTTAAGGAAGAGATATGGTCAGATCAACACACACCTTATTCTCTTAACATTGCTGAGCTCTCAGCTTCTATGTTAAGATCTAAAAACATCTCCATAGTTGTGGTTTTATGCCATACTGAAGATGAAATTCAGCGTTTTGTACATTCTAGGTTACCATTTGCCAATAAACTACAACTTCCTTGATTTTTAAGTAAATTTTATATAAAAACTTTTGTATAAATAAAAACATCACACACCATGATTAACAAGACCCTAAATCTATACCATTTAACAAATTTATGTATATTTAGAATTGGTATTTGAAATGAAAGCTGTGGGGCTTTACATTAAATTTTACACTTTCAATAATGAATATATTTTAAGCACTTATCCACCACTCAAACCAAAAAATATGACAGAATTAGAACTTTATAATTAGAAAACCAAATAATTTTACATCCTCTTTCATAGCTCCTTCATTTTAAGCCAGGCTCTTACTGCACAGTTAAAGCCAGCCTAGAAATCACTATGTAACCCAGCACAGCTTCAGGCCTCTTCCATCTGCCTGCTGAGTGCTGGCATTGCAGATATGCATTCAAACAGCTCCAAATGTCATACTTTAACTTCAAGACTATTTACCAAATCTCTTGTTATTTGGACAAATTGTGTGATGAAGATCTTGGGCCTGCAGCATATATTAAGCATAGGAGTGTGACTTAGTACATCCTTTATGACAAATAAAGGAGACGCAATTATTTTACTTTGTATAGTAATTAGTATATGTTCACAGAAATGAATAGAATATTTAAAGGTGCACAGTGCCAGGTCTTCCTTTCCCTTCATGCCCACTTCATTGCCATAATGTTTTTTCTTCAGCAGCACACCTGCTGTGAGAGCTTTGTTTACTATTTTTGGAGTCTGGGTGTGCCCCGTTTGCACATGCAGAGTTCACCCCATTTGGTGCAGTCAGCTGGATTCCTGACTGCTTGTCTGTGCCAGAAAACCTCTTATGGCGACAAAATATAAAAGCACAGGGGACATCCAGTCACTGTGATGTCCGGGAAGTCCCATTTGTTTTGACAGTAAAAATATAGGTTTTTATTCATTGCCATAATTTCAGGACAATTATTTACACTTCCCTACGATGCCATTCACAGTAACTGTGAATACACGGCCACTTATATCCAGTACACTCTGCTTTCTCACTGAAGAATATGTGGCTCACAATTTTTCTAATCACTGCATGAAGAACATCATTGTTTTGACATCTTCATAAAATTCCACTGGATAGCAGAAATATTGTTTAACTAGCTCCCTATGGATATTCCACACAATATCAATGTGTAGTTTTTTTAAAATGCTGCACTGGATTACCTTACAAAGTAGCCATGAGCCCCTCCCTCCCCCCAAAAATGGAAACAATGATTAAGAACAGGGTGGGGCTGACAGGAAAGAAGGAAGTTGAGCAAGGCTGGAAACAAACAAGGAGTGAGAGCAACTGACTGCAGAAAGGTGGAAACATCATGGAAAGCTTTGTTTTTTATTTGTTAGTTTGTAATGAGGGAAACAGGAACCTAGGAGTGTAAGCTGGAACAGCCAAGAGCGGAACACGGAGATGGCTGGAGAAGGGCAGCCAGAGAGAATGAAACAGAACAAAAGCAAAGGAGGCCTTCTAGAGCTGGAAAAGACTGAAGACTGAGGATCCCAGAGAGGGACAAGGGCTACCTCTTCTGCTCCCTGAACTGCACCCCTTAGTCCAGGGCCATGGAAAGCCCAGCTCCCACCTCATTCTAGATCACAGAACACAGCTCCATCACCCAGATCCTTTATGGCAGCAGGAAGATAGGGGTGATGATGTCAAAGCTAATACCTCAAGATAGCTTTCCAATCAGAGAGGTGACTGCTGCCTCAGGTAGTCCTTATGTCTAGGAATGAACTCACACTGGACTATGGGAGGATTTCTGATGGTAAGATTAAGGCCAGCACGTTGTTGGTTGGTTTTGATCCCCTCTTTTGGCTCTCTTAAGGACCCCCACCAACCAGCTCCCAAATAAATCACATTCAGAGGCTTATTCATAGTTATGAATGCCTGACCTTAGCTTGGCTTGTTTCCAGCCAGCTTTTCTTAAATTAACCCATCTACCTTTTTTCTCTGGGTTTTTTTATCTTTCTTACTTCTCTATATCTTGCTTTCCTTCTTACTCCATGGCTGGCTGGCTGGCTGGCTGGCTGGCTGACTGGCTGGCCCCTAAAGTCCTCCTCTCCTTGTTCACTTTCTGCTCCCCTCTTCCTTGTTTCTCCTATTTACTCGCTCTGCCCGCCAGCCCCACCTATCCTTGCTCCTGCCTCACTATTGGTCATTCAGCTCTTTATTAGACCATCAGGTGTTTTAGACAGGCCAAGAATCACAGCTTCACAGAGTTAAAGAAATGCAACATAAACAAAAGTCACACACCTTAAAATAATATTCTCCAACATTTCCCTTTTTTTCTTTTGAAACAAATAAGAACAATTACCAAGTAAAGATTACATTCACAATATACTGAATTCCAATTCATTTGTGTCTGGTAAATTTAAAGAAAATAATCCATAATCTATCTTAGTAAATCCAAAATTTTTACCTAACTCACTTTCTATCATGTCTAAGGAAAACTGCAACTATAATAATTATCTAGTCTTCAACTCCTTCAAAGGCCCCAGAAAAATATATTATCTAAGTAAACAAAATGTGCGTTGCAAATGACTTCCAAAAGCTCTAGAAATGACAAGAGACATCTGACTACCTGGACAGTTACCCAAAGTTCTTTTGTAATGCCGAGGCATCTCTCTTTAGTCTACAGGCCCATAATATCTGGCAGACTTTTCAGTGAAGCAGGAAATTTGAAAAACTGTCCCACCTATATTGGCAGTTTGTCAACCACTTCCCTCTGGGTCCTGTAGAATATCTGTCAGTTTCTGCTGTGAAGCAGGAACCCTGAAGACTGTCCCATTTTGTTTTGGCAAAATTCAATGGTCACGTTCCTGTGGGTCCTGCATGTCCAATTTATACAACACACTGTCAAGCAGGTCAGGCAAATGCAGCTAGCCTGGCCACATTGAAAGCAAACTCCAGGGGCTGGAGAGATGGCTCAGTGGTTAAGAGCATTGCCTGCTCTTCCA
>LOJH01022056.1:0-19277 GCA_001685095.1 Ellobius talpinus
TCAGGGTCTCGTGCTCAGAGCAGCTGCAAGCACAGGAAAACAAGCTGTTTACTCTGGCAGACAGGGGGTCCACATTCCCTAACACTCTTCAATGTGTAATGTAAAAGCCAGTTCATGGGTGGGAGACAAACAGCACCAAAATCATGAATTAATATTACCGATTATTTTATATTTACTTTTAAAAAATCTTTTGTTTGGAGGTACATTCATTCTGTAAAGGCCTGACTGATGTCAAACCCAGGGTCACCCTTTTCAGCCTGCTGCCTGCTGGGAACACAGGCATCACTCAGAGTTTGTCTTTGAAGTTGAGCTAATGCCAGCTTGATTTTTTTTTTCTCTCCCTTTCCCCTCTCCCCTCTCCTCTCCTCCTCTCTCCCCTCCTCTCCCCTCTCCTCCCCTCTCCCCTTTCTCCTCTCCCAAATCCTTTTCAGGATGACACAGAATGTTATAAACCAAAACACCTTAAACACTTATGTATACCTGCCTGCCTTCCTTTTCCTTTTCCTCCTTCTATTCACTGAGACAAATTTGTATTGCCCGTTTGCTCCTGGGTACAGGGTCATCCATAGGACATGGGGGGAACTTTCCAGTGGCCATATCCCCCAAAGAAAAGTGGCTGCTCCTCCCGGTAGCCATCAGCCCCAATAGCTGGTCTGCTAGGGACTGGGCCTCGTCTTGTGCAGGTAATTACAGCTGCCATTAGTTCATATGTGAAACAGCCGCATGTGTACAGAGGACATGTCACTGCAAGCCTCTCATCCTTAATGTTCCCTTTGTCTCTTCTTCCACATTGTCCTGTGCATAGTGGCTACAACTGAAGCATTCGGAGCAGAGGATTTAACAGTCTTATGTATTTCCTTTGGCAATTAAAGGGGGAACATGAGAGGGACATGGGGTAGAACAAAGGAATGGAGCCCATAAGGAAACTATCCCATGGTCCAGTGAAGAGAAATGGGCCTGAACTAAGGAAGGGAGAATGGGTAAGCAGAAAAGAAAGGATAATTGCTTGGCACGCAGGATTAACCGACTTGGTACTTGACAGCTGGTTTGACTGTGACCTGAGGAGCGTCTAGGATGACCGCCAGTGTCCCACCGCAGTGACCGTGAAGGCAACACCTTTCCAGAACTGGGAGAACTCCAGAGAGGAAGGAGAAACAATAATTACCAATTAGCACAAAGAATAATGTTGGCTTTGTAGCTGCTGTCTCCTTTGAATTTCCTGAGGTTAGGGTTTAGCTTGAAAATTTCATTTGTCCCAGACCACAGCACAGTTTCCCCTTGGAGAACTGTATAGTGCAGATTTTCTAATTATTAATGTCTTTGAAGATATTCTTTTCATGAATATTTTAATGTTCCACTCAGTAGGCCATTTTCCTCCTGAAATATTTCTAATTTGACGCTATCTGGAACAATTTCCCGATGCTCTTCCATTAATGCAGAGAAAATTGTTGCTGCCGAGGTGAGTCAGAGCATTTCCTGAGCTCAGGCTCGAATTTGCATTCTGTGAGAGAAGTAGATGTGGGTTTCCTCGAATGGCTGTCAGCATCACCGTCAGCCTCTGCGCATTAAATATTTCCTAAGTTCTTCTCATTCTATGCATAATTATGGGGAAATTAGACTTTGATTGACTAGAGCAGACACCTGTCACATAAGTAAATTTCTCTATTTTATTAGGAAATTTTTCATATGCTGGTATGAATTCTTTATAATTTAAAAGCAGTGTTTCATATGTCTGCTTAAAATGGAGCTAATTCTAACATAACCAAATTTTTTATTGTACCAGTTTATTTCATTTTTCCCATTTGACATTTAGAGTCAGAACTAATCAATAAAGCTGATACTTCTGCTCTGCCTTCCCTAAAAGAAACAAATCATAAACAAGTAAAATACAGTATGAGTAAGCCATTTAATTAGTCTTTAGGATTTTGATAGGTGACCATATGTTGCCTGAGGTAGGTGAACTCATTTGCATAAAAGGTCCCTGCAGGGCCGATTAGCATCACATCAGGAAATCCCTGCCTCATTGCCCTCCTGGCTCCATCTCCAGCCCTGGCTGCTGCCCATGAACAGGAGCCAGGGCTCACCCGTGATGAGGAAGGAACAAAAACCACTTGCAAACCTATCACTACCATTTCCTTGTGCTTCTCTCAGTCCACGGGAAAATTATAAATTTTGTTCTCTGAATGGAGGGGTTTTTTTTTGAAAGATTTATTTTCCTTTATGTCTCTATGGGGTGCAAGGCATGCATGCCACACGCGTGCAGATTCCCTCGGCATCAGAAGGGAGCATCAGCTCTTTTCGTTGTTGTTTTCGAGACAGGGTTTCTCTGTGGATCCCTGGCTACCTTCAGACTCAGAGATCCACCTGCCTCTGTCTGTCTACTGAATGCTGGAATTAAAGGTTTTTCTTTATAATCAAGAAACTTTAATTACTACACATAAATTTACTAAAATTCATAATGAACAAAAGTTAGTGAAAGGAAACTTCCCTACAACTCTGTGTCTCGGAAGACCGTTGTCAAGGCCTTTATATTATCTTGTGTAGTGGACTTTTCTTTCCCAGCAGTCAGCTCCCAAATAACCACACAGAAACTTATTATTAATTACAAATGCTCTGCCAGTAGCTCAGGCTTGTTACTTGTTGCTTGTTGCAAGCTCTTACATTTTAAATCAACCCATATTCCTTACCTGACATTCTGCCATGTGGCTTGGTACCTTTTCTTAGTACAGCAAGTTCATCTCCGACTCTCTACATCTCCTCTCTATTCTGACCTCCTTCCTTTTTTCTTCACGCTCTTGTTTTGTCTCAAGTCCCACCTAACCTCTGCCTGTCCAGGTACTGGGAAGCCAGCTTTGTAGCACAAACAATAAATATCCAGAGATAGAAATTGGGGTTCAACCTGAAAACCAGAGAAGCAAAGCAGCCAAGCCACTAGAGAAGTCTTACTTCTACCAAGGTTGGGCGACTGTAAAATAAGCAGACTAAGCCTTTCTCTCCTCCCATTTTATATTCCCTCTAGTGCTGGGATTAAAGGCCTGTGACTCCCTAGGACCGGAATTAAAGGTGTGAGCCACCACCACCTGGATTTGTGTCTGAATTGATCTTGTGTAGCCCAGGATGACCTTGAACTCACAGAGATCCAACTACCTCTGTCTCCCAAATCCTGGGATTAAAGGTGTATGACACCATTACCTGATCTCTAGTGGCTTTGGCTTTGCCTTTGGTCTTCAGGTAAGATTTCTTATAAAAATACAAATAATGCACCACTACACGACTTCTTTATTAACACAATCACAGTAACATATTTTCACACATGTAAAGGGATATTCCACACTCTTGTTCATTTCCCAGGGTTGTGTAATGCATATACAAGTATATTCTATTTAAAATTTTAGTGGCAGCAATATTTAAAGCAGTGTTTTGTTCTCTTTTGTTACACACTGTATTAGATACCATAGAAATATATGAACATAGAGCCTCTACTTTTTAACTTTTTTTTATTAGTTCTTTGAAAGTTTTAAGATCCCTGCATGGCATGTGTAATTACCCTTCAACTCTTCCCAGACCCACCCTCCTTTCCCTAAGTGACCCAACTTTGTGTCAAAACAAACCAACCTTTCAAGACCACTTTGCACTGCCAGAACTATTCTTGGAGTGTGGTCTTTTACTACAGCATGTCTTTCCCAGCAGCTAACAACTGCCAGTCACTGCTCATCTGGGGGTGGGATTGTGTGCCCAGCTTCCCTGTCTACCTGGGATTTGATCTGGCCTGAGCTCTCACAGGTTTTGTGTGTGCTAATCACAACTGCTGTAAGTTCATCTGTGGAGCTGCCCTGCTGTGCCCAGATGTTGTTACCTGACTTTTATATTCTTCCTGCTCTTTCTTCTGCAGTGATCTCTGGGTCTTGTGGGGATGGTGCAGTAGACATAGCCCTTTTAGTGCTGAGCATTTGGGAGTCTCTTTCTCTCTGCACCTTGGCTGATGATAGGTCTCTGTGTTTGTTACCATCCACTGTAAATAGAAGTCTCTCAGAGGAGAGTTGGTAGATGCATTGATCTGTGGATATAATGATAAGTCATTAGAGTAAGTTTAATACTATGTCCATTTAGAAGTATAATAGGAGTAGTTATCTTCCTAGGGCTTATGACTTGTGTAGCCATAAGTTCTTGGCGCAGCAGTGAGTGGTGCCAGGTAGGGGTTTCATCTTGTGGAATAAGACTTAAATCCAGTCACAAAGTGGTTGGTTACTTTCTTGGGTATGTCTTGCTAGACAGACTATTGTTGTAGCTTGAGAAGTTCGCAGCCGAGTATGATTGATGATTACTCTTTGTATCTAGTACCTCCAGAGCACCTCCCAGCCCTGTGAATGCTAGCTGGTGGGAGGGGTGAAGTTGCTAGGTCCATACTGTCTTGATCTCATGTTTTATGTCATGTCTTCAGTATATATTCTTACTGTCAGGTTCTGGAGGGTAACCAAGATTAATAGTAATAGCTTATGATGTTTGAGGGTCAATGGGACCTCATTACCCAGCAACTCCAAAAAAGAAACCATTTCTGGACCTGGGCTTTTTGTTAGCCTATGTTGTCTAGTAGGGGCATTGTTACCCTGTTATAGGGTCTGTGTGTGTGTGTGTGTATTTGTGTATGTTTTTTGTGTGTGCACTCAAGATGCCTACACACACTTATTCATACCACCAAACAATGTTAAGTATTCACAACCTTGGATGTAGCATTAGATTTTTAGATACCAAAAGCAAGAATGAGAAAAAGAGATATATTGAACTTCATATCACCATGACATTTTATAAGTCACAGGATATTACGCCCCCCAAAAGTGAAAAGATAAGCTACAGAATGGAAGAAATACTTGTTGATCATATACTTGAGAAGAATCTAGTGTTCAAGATATATAAATAATGTAAGAAGTACAGAATTCCAATTTTAAAATGAGCAAAGTACTTGAGTAGCTTTCTCTAGAGAAGACAAATGACAAGCAAGCAGATAAAAAGATTCCTAGCATGGTAGTCATTAAGAAAATGGAAATCAAGACCAAATAAAACACTACTTCATCTCCACAAGGGTAGCTATAATTAAGTAAAAGAAAAACAACAAATGTTGAGGACATGAGGACATTAGAACTCTCTCGCATTGCTAGTGGGAAGTAAGTAATTCAGTTGCTGTGGTATTATCACTTGGGAATTCCTCAAAGTTAAGTGTAGAGGTACTGTACAGTTCAGTAATTCCTCTCATAGAATTGAGATCAAATATCAGTTGAGACAAGTACTAGTGCATGAATGTTTATAGCAGCACTGTGCACAGTAGCCAGAAGGAGGTAGAAACAATCTAAATATCCATCATCAGAATATGGGATCTGAGCCAGGCTGTGGTGGAGCACGCCTTTAATTCCGCCATTTGGAAGGCAGAGGCAGGCAGAACTTTGTGGGTTTATGGCCAGCCTAGTCTACAAAGTGAGTTCCAATATAGCTAAGATTGTTACGCAGAGAGACCCTGTTTCACAAAACCAAAAAGGAGAAAGAAAAGAGTGTGAGATCTGGGGTCGAGGTCAGGTCATCAGGCCTATGTGCGAGTGCCTCTGTCCATTGAAACATCTGACCCAGTAAACGGATTCTAAAATTTACATCCAAAATAGATAAACCTGGAGAGGCAGAGTCCCCCAAAAGCCTACAGTGTTCAAGGCCAGTCAATGAACTTTTAGTGACTTCAAAGCTTAGTATAAGCTATGACACCAATCTTGTCAAGAAATACCTGAGTAGCGGCACCAAATAGAGCCCATGAATAGCTCACGTGAATCCGCTGGACAAAGGACAAAGGCAGTAAGTGGCATTGGAACAGATGCCATACCCCAAAGAATCTAGACAGATTTTATACCCCTCATGAAAATTAACCCCAGATGGGTCAGGGACCTCAAAGTAAAATGTTGAAGTCATGAGTAGAGTAGCCATCTAGATGATTTAGAATTTGATGACTATTTAGATAGGTGCCAAAAGTTCAGTATATGAAAAAAGCATATGAGATGAACTTAATTAAAATTAAACATTCTAAGACCGAGTGTGGTGCTGCAGTCCTATAATCCCAGCGCTAACAAAACTGAGGCAAGAGGGGTATGAGGTATGGGATGTGTGTGGCTGCATAAGTGAGAGCCTGCTTCGAAAAGAGAAAAAAAAAAACTAAAGTTTTTGGACTATGGAAGATGCTGTCAGCAAGCCATAAGCAGAGAGAACATATTTGCAAAAGATACACCTGATAAAGAACAGTTAGACAAAATGCACTAAGTTTTACAATGTAGCAGTAAGCAACAACCTCGTTGAAACTTAGATCAAGACTGGTAAGATAGATCAGCAGGTAAGGTTGTCAATAAAATGGAATAGAAATCAGGTGGGAAATGTATTCCTATATTGTTTATTATGCCACATGAGTTTTGAAGACTTCATACTAAGTGAAGTAAACTAGATGCAAGAAAACACGCTTTGTCATTCTGTTGTATCGAAACTGTAGACATAAGTTTCTGTCCTGCCTGGTCCCACAGCCGTTCAGTCTCAAACACACAGAGGCTTATATTAATTATAAACTATTTGGCCTATTGCTTAGGCTTATTACTAACTAGCTCTCACAACTTAACCCACAATTCTTATATATGTTTAGCCACATGGCTTGGTACATTTTCTCAGTAAGGCATTCTTCTCTTGCTTCCTCTGCATCTGTCTGGCTGGTGACTGACTCTCTGCCTTTCTTCTTCCCAGAATTTTCCTAGTCTGGTCCTCCTGCCTATACTTTCTGCCTGGCTACTGGCCAATCAGTATTTTATTAAACTAATATGAGTGACAGATCTGTACAGTGTGCAAAGATCATTATCCCACAACCTGAAATATTCAGAAAATAGATATATACATAGAGAATAAATAGATCCATGTTTTCTAAGGAGCTACAGGACCTGAAAATAGCAAATGAGTACTCAGTAGATGCAGGATTTCCTTTTGGGATAATGAAAATATTTTGGAAACACATAGGGAGAAGGAGAGTTGATGCTCAGTATCCGGTATCACCAGGGAAAAGTAAATTAAAAAAAAAACAGTGAGATACACTCATCAAAACGGCCCAAATCCAGAACCCTGATATCACTGAATGCTGTTGAAGGCATGGAGCAACAGGAACTCTGGCTCATGGCTGGTGGGGATTCAAAGTGATTTAGCCACTTTAGAAGTGTTTTGGTAGTATCTACCCTACTATTTTCCTACACTCCAATTCTTCTGCTCCTCTGTATTTGCCCAGAGATGTAAAAACCTAATGTTTACACAAAAATCAGGGTACAGTTGTTCATAGCAGCTTTGTTTATAATTGCCCGAGATTGGGAGCCACCAAGATGTCCTTCAGTGGATGAACGGATAAGCAATAGTACATTCCGACAGCGGAATATTGTGTAGTAAAAAGAAATGAGCTGAGAAGCCATGGAAAGACATGGAGGAAAAATATATTAGTAACTGAAAGAGGCCAGTGTGATAAGGATAGTAGCTGACTCTAACTGTCAAGACATTCATAACAGGAAATGATGGGGTCAGTAATACAAACTTGGCGGTAACCAGGAGTTGAGGAACAGGAGCGATGAATAGCTGGGTTCAGAGCAATATTGGGGTAACCCTAGCTGTGTCACTGGTACTTATAAACTTGACAGAGTGGCAACGAGGTGCTTTTGTAGGTGCAGAGCAGCAGATGGAGTGGTGTGTGCGGCTAAAGCATACTTTGAGGATGAAGTTTAAATCAGCTGATTTAAATCTGTGCTGGGGGAGGCTTGTCCATGGATGGGGGCAAGGAGCATCTGAGAAACGCCTCCCCTCACGGTCTGCTAGAAACTTGCAAGTCCTCTGAAAAATAATAAGACCTCTATGAATTAGTTCAAGCATGCTAATTTCTGTAAATTTTATCATTCACTAGCTGTTGTAAAGAACTAAATCATGTTTTCAGGAAAAAGGATAAAACTGGAAATCATTATGTTGGGTGATATAAGCCAGTCCAGATATTTCTAGAATCCATATATATGGGGCAGGGGGTAGAAAGGGGAATCAGGAGGGGAGATAGGTATGTCAAATGTGTGTGTGTGTGTGTGTGTGTGTGTGTGTGATACCCTATCTATATACATAATCATATGCATATACATGGGGGGTAGAAGAGAAGGGTAATAGAATGTGAGTGGCTGAAAGCAAAGGGAAGACCAAGAGATGGAAAGGAACAGGTCAATCAGAGGAGGCTAGAAGCAGAGGGAAGGTCAGTGGAGGAGAACAATTAGAATAATGACTCTATAGGAAACCCGTGATGAAAACCAGTAGTTTGTACTCTTACTTTAAAAACTAATATAAAAATGTAATGGCTAAAACATACTGTGAGGACCAGGCAGTGGTAGAGTACACCTTTAATCCCAGCACTCGGGAGGTAGAGGCAGGCGGATCTCTGAGTTCGAGACCAGCCTGGTCTACAAAGGCTAGCTCCAGGACAGGCTCCGAAGCTGCAGAGAAACCCTGTCTGGGGGGAGGGGGGCATACTTTGAGGATAAAGTTTAAATCAACTGTTTTCAGAATGAAGTCCCTCCTCAAGAAGCCCTGAGCTCAGCAAGTTTGAAAAACACTTCCCTGCTTGGGAAAGTCTGCATTTGCCTGCAGCTGCAGAAGCATTGTCTTTGCAGAACAACTGATTGCTTCACATCTCTCATTCCGAGGCAGGTCTTTACACGGTGTTAAAACCGCCACGAAACCCTGTGGCCCCATGCTGGCCGCTGGACCTGCCTGGTGTGATGGATGATGGGTTCCTATGTAGGACTTCTCTCTCCTGAATGCCCCTCCCTCAGCTTGTTCCGCTAATGGCAGGTTTTTAACATTTCATTTGCCCCCTTTCTAATTGTCCTGCCAGAGAAGGAGTAGTCAGGTGGAGGTTGTGCATTTGAAACCTTACTAAACATTGCCAGGTTGCTTTGTTTTCCTGTTCTTTCTTCTTTTCCTCTTCCTTCTTCCTTTTCCTTCTCCTCATTCTCCTCCTTCTCCTTCTCCTCCTCCTCCTCCTCTCCTTCTTCCTCTCTCTCTCTCTCACACACACACACACATACACACACAGAGGGATCTCTGTGTAGTTCTGTCTGTCCTGGAACTCACTCTGTAGACCAGCCTGGCTTCAAACTCAAGAAATCTGCCTGCTTCTGCCTCCGGAGTGCTGGGATTAAAGGTGTGCACCCCCACTTCCCGGCACCGGGTTGTTTCTGTAGTGTTTATTCCGTTTGTACTTTTTCGTAGAAGACTGTGAAAGTGTCTCTTCCTCATGATGACTCCCATACAGAGCCCTATCCTCGAGTCTGAATCTTTTCAAATCCGATAAGTGGATATGTGAGAAAAGTGATATCTTATTTTAATCTTAATTTGCATTTCTCTTCATTTTTGAGAGAAGCTGGGCATCCTTTTTCAAAATTATTTTAAGACACACCCCTCCCCAGACGCACAGTGGCACCCTAGACTCAACCTAGACTTGGGTTTTGTTCATTGGTTTAACTGGGCTCCTTAATGCTCCCTTTCAGCCTGAAAACCTTTCCGTCCTGGAAAGTTTGTTCTGTGTTTCTTCATTTTCTGTTTTCTCTGGACTTTTTCCTTTCTTTGTTGACTTTGTGGTTTGGATTTTATTCTTTCTTATTTTATTAAAATATTCAGTTGGGTGGCATTTGCCGTTTGCCATACCTATACCAAGAGCAAACCTTAATGTAAATGCAGACTTTGGGTCATTGGGTCTCTGAGTGCAGATCAGGTGTAGCAAACCGACCATTGTGCTGGGGGACGTTAATAGTGGGGAAGGCCGAGGAAGTGTGAAGTCCTGTGAGATTGTCTCAGTGCACCCATGGACCTAAAACTGCTCAAGAGGTTAATTTTAAGAGGGAAAAATTTAGCAGTCATGTTTTAAGTTTTTTGTCAGGATCCTTTAGTTATGCCTGTGAGTATACTATTATCCCGAGCCATCTCTGGATGGACAAGCAGCACTGTTTAAAAGCTCTCTTCTGCTCCTGAGACATTGACTCTATGTGGTTGTGTTAAGCCTTTCAACAAACAACTGATTGTAAGGCCTGAGGAAGTAGGGCAGTCTGTGAGCTCGGGTGTCACACCTGGGGGCCCTCGTTCCAGCAAGTTTTCTGGGCTTGCTTTCTGTGCTGGTATTTGGTGTGTCTATACAAGCTCTCTCTCTGGGTTGTTTCATTTCTCTCTAGTCCCTCGTCTGGGAAAGTAAGTCCAGTCTGGGCCGCTAAGCATTGTGTCTGGGGGTAAAGGAACTTTATAGGAAGGTACCTGACCCACGTACGCCTTTAAATCATCCAACTTGTTTTTATCCCTGCGTTTTAGCTCCACCCTCACGGACCACATAATTTTATTCTGAATATTTTCTACACTGTGCTCGTTGGCTGCTCCAACACTATTAAATGCGGTTTTGTGATTTGTAAAGACTTTTCCCAGGAGACGGAGACGGTCGGTTTTTGAAGAGAAATGTAATGACAGAAAGACTAGCAGAATGTGTGTGGTGATCTTCTGTTGCTGCTGTTTAGCTGCCCTCCACCCCAGTCTGCGTTTCGTGCTGTTTTGTTTTGGGCACTGGCACAAGCTGTAAAACTGAAGTCAGGATGTAATTTCACCAGGTATTTAGGACCCTCCACACTAATTCAAGCAATGAGCAGTAGGAGGTTTTAAGAACAGACAGCTTAAGAAAATTTGAAACAGTTTATTACCACCCTAGTTATTTTTGTTTTTTCTTCTTCCTCCAGATGTGTGGCAGTTTAGTAATTCTGTTTTCATGTGAAGTGATAGTTACAAATGTTCTCAAGTAGATGGATATCATCACTTTCATTCAGATGTTGAATATGAGAATCAATAGTGCTCTTGTTTGTATGTGGTGAGGGGATACTGACTTTTCTGATAAAACTCCATGGTAATGATATTCAGATTTCTTTGAAATCTTCCAAAAAAACAGAGATTGTGTGATTCCTTGAGAAACTGTGTTCTAGATGCTCTTAAAGACATATTATCTCTTTTAAATATAGGAGCAGATGTCTCAAGTGTTAGATGCCATGTTTGAAAAATTGGTCAAAGAAGGGGAGCATGTAATCGATCAAGGTGATGATGGCGACAACTTTTACGTCATTGATAGGTAAGTTTCATCCAGCTTTACAACTGACGTTTAAAAAAAACCTGTTGTGTAAAATCTCAGCCATCATTGTGACAGCCAATAGCTTAATCTGATGGCTGTGGCTTCACTCTTACTGCTACACAACGGGCACTGTAAATGTCTTGTGGGTATATACAGTAAAGTCACGCTAGGTCGTGCAAGGAGCCACCATTTATCTAAGAAGTGAATCTGTAAATCTTAGTCATTAATGTGCCTTGATTTGCTAAATTCTATTTGGTAGGTAGAAAGTAATGATATTGTCATGTAGTAGATGCCTATTACAGTGAGTATAGGAGTAAAGTGTGGATGCCTGGCAGTGGTGTGCACACCCTTAATCCTAGCCCTCGGGAAGCAGAGGCAGGCAGGTCCCTGTGAGCTTGAGCATAGCCTGGTCTACCAGAGCAAGTTCAAGGACAGCCAGAGCTGTTACACAGAGAAACCCTGTCTTGAAAAAACAAAAACAACAACAAAATACATGACATGGAAGAATCTAAGTGGTGGTATAGTTCACTCGGCTTTCCTACGTTTTTAAAAAGTTCTTACTATTAACTATAAAAGAACTCAGGTACTCCGGAATTGTAAGGTAAGGAGGAAACCTTTTTTTTTCCTCCTGCTGTTTTAGCATCCTTTAGTCAGTAGAGTGACCAACTTGTGTCTCTTAACAGAGATCATGTAGTATTTTATTTGTCTTTTAAAAGTGTTTCAGGGTTTAGTTTTATTTGTTTGCTTGTTTTTTGCGGGGGAGGAGGTTGGGAAAAGGTTTCACTCTGTAGCCTGGCTGGCCTGGTTCTTGCTATGTAGCCTGGGCTAGGCTTGAACTCATAGAAAATATTTATTAAACAGAAAGTATATGCACTTATTTGTATAGACAATAAAACTGTCAATTTGAATTGACAATTCAGAAATCTTAAACTGTGTTTTACTTTATCAGAGAACACTATGGCCTGTGTGATTTCCAGAGGAGCCTCAAAATATACTTTAGCACCTCCTGGGTAGGGTATTTCTTCACCTTTGTAGAATAGGGCAGAGTTCACAAGGCTGCCCAGTTTCGTGTGGACCACAGATCATCTCCCCATCTGATGTACTGAAACAGTTTTGCTCCACTGGATAGGACTGTGGTCAGCTGGTAATGAGACCTTTTCATACATGAGCTGTGCATGCCTTTCAGTCAGCACGTTCGCTGATTCCTTTTTTCTCCTATCCTGGTGCTCGAGTGACCAGGTGCAGCTCTAGCCAGGGTTAGGGATAAAGCCAAACCATGATGTGTCCCCTTATGTAAGGCAGAGTCACGATTCTGATGGTGCAGCTTTCACCAACAAAACAGCTTATAAACACGCTCAAGTTTTCTCACTGAGTGAGAAGCCAGGCTCAGTCCAGCATTGATCTTTTCTGACTACTGAACCTGCTTCATATTAGAGCCCAGTACATTCTCTTTCCATTAGAACCCAATTATCCATTGGCAGATGAAACACTCTGGTTCACAGAAGTGACAGGGCTTGCTTGAGGTCACCCCGGCCACGCATCTGACCCACAGCCAGGTCCTCTGTCCCCCACTCGTGTTCACGCTCATGGCTCTGGCCTGCACTGCCTGACACCTCATGGAGTCAGGGAGGGAATCAGAATGCAAAGCAGCCCCTCTAACAAACTGCCCACTGATGGCCACCACCTGGGCCGGTAGCATGTTTTACTCTCTCCAGTCCATTTTGTTATTCATTTTGTCCTATCCAGAATGGTAAATCTAGAAAGGAGTGTCAGTAACAAAATAAAAGGGGAATATATACAGCAGATTTTAAATGAATAGTTTAGAAATTATTGTGCATTGAACAAATGCTAGGAGGTACCCCCATGTGCGTCATTCTATCCATTAAGAAGACAACAACTTCCTCCCTTATTAACATCTTTTGTTTCTATCACTTTTCTACTTAATAATCCTTAAAAGCCGTCCCTTTTTTGCCCGGGACACATCTTTTTTTTCCTAGGATTTAACTCATAGGATATAGCTAAAGAACTTCTCTTGTCTGCCCCACACGTGTTTGCCAGCCTTGAAACCATGGTTTCTGTTGAAGTACAGTAGGTGGGAAGATGGTCCTGTGCAGAAGAAATAGCTCATGTTAGTGTAGGGACATGCACATGGAGTCGGCTTGCCTGTGGAGAGCTCCTCAAGGGAAGGCGGCATAGAACCCTACAGGAAGGCCAGCCAGAGGCTGGGTCTGAGGTGCTGCCACTTCTCAGCTACAGTTTGCAGCTGACCGAAAGTAAAGGGTCAGGGAAGCTTTGTGGGCCAGTATGATCTAAGAATTCAATTCTGTTTGTAACCCAAACCAGCCATGCAAAATAAATAAAGAAAAAGTTTGTTTTCTAATAACACTGTTCTTTTGGCAAACACTGATAGATAGCTGGGGTGCCAATTCTTGCTATAGTTTATAAAAAAACTTGTCAGCAAATTGTTAGAGCTATGTTCTTTTAAAAAGTAGCCATTTTCTTCGGATGTCAAAAGCAATATTCATTTCTTTTAGAAATTGTTCCATGGTCAGTGTCCTGGAATCCTTCACAGTTCTTACTAAGTACAGTAGTGTTTGAACTTTGTTCCCACAGATGGCTTTCTGCACATATCCTATCACAAATTTTAAGTTTTTGTTGCTTAGTTCTTTCCCCCATTCATTGTCCCTCCCCTAGTCCAGTTGGAACAGACCAGCACTTGCTGTTATCAAAGGGCATAGCAGGAAGGAAATCAGTGTACAGGGCTCTTCTCCACAGTAGTGCCCACAGTAATGAAATGTTACCTGAATCTCTTTGTCTCTAACTTAATATGATTTGTCTTATGTCCAACAGAGGAACATTTGATATTTATGTAAAGTGTGACGGCGTTGGAAGATGCGTTGGTAACTACGACAATCGTGGGAGTTTTGGAGAACTGGCCTTAATGTACAATACACCCAGAGCGGCTACAATCACAGCTACCTCTCCTGGTGCTCTGTGGGGTTTGGTAAGTAAATCAGTGGGTTTATTTGGGATCGGGAGTCAGTGGCATTTATTAACCATCTTCTTGATGCTGCGCTGTTGGGTACAAAGACTGGGCTAAATCAAAGACTTATGTCCTGCCCCTCCTGCCCTTAGAATGACATCAGATCCAAAGTGTTCCCTCTTATCCACACTTAGAAACCATGAGCCTCAACAGCTGGAGAGATGACCCAGTCCCTAAGGTGCCTGCTGAGCAAGAAGGAAGGTCTGAGTTCAGATTCCCAGAACCCATGTAAAAAGTCACGCACAGGGGAGGGAGCCTGGAGACAAGCATCCCCAAAGCTCATTGGCTAGCCAGTCTAGCCAAAGTCAGCGAACTTAAGGTTCAGTAAGACACCTCGTCTCAAAGGTGCCTGGCAACCCACAAAAGACATCTGGCCTCAGTCTCTGCCCTCTGTATGTATATGTGCCTAAGTATCTGGACACACATATGCACACACCCTCACTAACAAGTATGAATACACAACACACACACACGTGCATTTTTCTCAGCTAGCTCTCTGAGGTATAGTCAAATAAATTAGTGGTTTTTGGAGTGAAAACTCAAAGTCAACTGGAAACATGTCAGAAGCACACATACTAGGCTACCTCCTATTAATTCTGACTCCTGCACCAAAAGCTCCAGAGAAGGGACCGGCACTTCTGGGGTCTCCGAAGCCTTCCAGGCAATTCTGACGTTGCTGCAGTTTGAAAAAGCACTGAAAAGCAATTATCTTGATGGTGTCCACTGATTGGTAACGTGTTTGCACTCAAGAGCAGCTATGTACTGGAAAAAAATTGGTACCTGTGTTTTTCACTTGGGATATTAAAAAAAATTCCCTCAATTCTATAGAAATCTAATCATTCTCTTTTGAGTGGGACCTGGATTTTGGGATGGACTAAGCATTCCCAACCTGGAGACTTTGAAATGTCCCCAGCCCAGAACTTTTTGAGTACAAACATGATTCCAGAACTGTAAAATTCCATACCTGTTACAGGTCAGTCAAAATATAAGCACATTATGAATACTTATCAATTATCTTCAGACCATACCTGTGAGATACACATGAGCTATGGATTTAGACTTGAGACCTGCTCCCAAGCTGTTTCCTTAGGAGGTTTCACTATCTGGGCGGAGTTGAATGTGGGGGATTAGTGTCTAAAATCTGAAATACTTCTGGTCTCAAGACAAGAGCTCCTCAGTCTCTATCTTTAAATAAATGTCTTAATGGTAGAAATTCTGTTAAACATTGGTTCATAGACACATTTGGCTGAGGGGCTAGAGAGGGGTGGGGTGGGATTCTTTCTCACATGGTGCCATAGTACAGAACAGAACAACTGATTCTGGAAGGCTGGGTTCTCAGACTTCATCTGGCAAGTGTGCAGACTACCCTGGGAATCCACTCAGCACCTTGCAGGGTGTGTAGATTGTACTTCTGTGGGTCTGAGGTCAGCCAGAGCTGGTTGTATTCATCAGCTCGCCGGAGGTGTCAGCACTGCCTGATCTCAGCGTTCACTAAGGCAGCTGTGATTGACAGGAATGTTTGGAACACAAAAGCAACAAAAGCAGCACATCCCGTGTTCTCAACATGCAGTTGTTAGGTTGTTTCCCTGGGTCTTTGTAGAAGAGGTTGTTTTGTTTTTGCTTGTTTGTTTTTGAGACAAGGTTTCTCTGCATAGCCTTGGATGTCTTAGAACACAGAAATCCGTCTGCCCTTGACTCCCAAAGTGCTGGGGTTAAAGATGTGTCCCACAGCCTGGCCAGAAGAAGGGTTTTAACAAAGGGGTGAAGGGTCACAGAATGTACACATTATCTCAGCATTTGACTCAGAAGTTGGTTTAGCTCATAAAAAACATCTCACTCAAAGATGCTGGATACTTAAAACTCCTTTTTATTGGAGCCAAACAGTTACTATCTACCTGTTAAACAGTCAGCTTTAGGAATTAAGGGGTAGAAATGGAGAGTCTTATGTGGGGAGAAGCCCATCACCTGAGTGTGTTAAGGGTTCTCAGATCAGAAAGTCCAAAATCAACTGAGCAATCACACCAGAGCAGACCACTGCAGGAAGCATTTGCCAGTCCTCACAGTATTGGGGTTCATCTTATGTCTGCCATGACTTGCCTATTCCAGAGGGTGTAGCTGAAAATGGAGCCATCTCACTGGAGATGCCAGCTAGAGTGTCAAGTAGTAACGAGGACTCATGTATCCTCTGTCCAAGATCACACATTACCAGATTTGCCCTGAGCACCGATAGTGTCAGCCCTGGTGGTTACAGTAACAAGCATGCAAAAGCTCAGGGGGTTCATGTGCACAGTCCTTAAGCATTTAAGAAACATTTTTCAGAGATTTTTTTTGGTAGCTTGTACATGTTAATAACATTTATAGAAAGGGGTAGTTTCGGGCTGGAGAGATGGCTCAGAGAAGTGTACTTCCAAAGGTCCTGAGTTCAATTCACAGCAACCACATGGTCGCTCACAACCATCTGTAATAAGATCAGGTGCCCTCTTCTGGCCTGCAGGCATACATGCAGGAAGAACACTGTATAGATAATAAATAAATCTTTAAAAAGGGGGGGTAGTTTCTGATGCATGCATAAGTACAATATCCTTAAAAATGATAATAAAGTACTTTTGTTGTCTTGAAACTTGCTTTTTAAGATCAATTTGTACATCCAGTCCCTTCTAGGGAAAGTTAGGCGAAAAGGAAATTGTAGGATCCATAGCCTGCAGCCCCACGGCTATCAGTGCCGACGTAAAGAGGGGTCCTTCCTTCTCTGAGAGCCCTACCCTAAATAGCACCTGCTGCCTTCAGCCTGGAGGTTATAGACGAAGGCTAAAGCAATTGGGATGAAAGCATTTGAGACTGGGCTTCCTGGACTTGCTGGGTCACAGTGGGTGTGAAATGAGGCCTTTAATAGACAGCTTTCCCCCAGAGATAGAACTCATGATTTGTTCTAAATGGCTAAACTATTTCAGACCATCTCTGTTTTAACAAAAACAAAGTCTGTCCATAAAATGTACCTGCTTCCCAAACCTGACTATCTGTGACACTCACACAGGACACTTTCATAGATGTAAATATTTAGCCAGATGTAGAGATTCCAAGCCACTCAAGTCTTTGGTTTTAGAAAATACCTCAGCAAATTCTGATGTAGGGCCAGGCTGTAAAAGAGCTCAAAATTGTTTGCAAATTAACTCTTAAAATTAAAAATAGGGTTTTATTACATTTACTTTCTCTTTTGTTTTTGTTTTTGAGACAGAGTTTTTCTGTGTAGCCCTGGCTGTCCCATAACTTGTATTTTTAGATCAGACTGGATTCAAACTCACAGAGATCCGCCTGCCTCTGCCTCCCGGAGTGTTGGGATTAAGGTATATGCCACCACCACCCAGCATGCATTTACTTTTTATTTTGTGTGTATTTGGGGACACGTGTGGAGACCATTTGTGTCCTGCTGATTGAACTCAGGTCAGTAAGCTTGGCAGTTGGCGCCTTTACCTGGTGAGCCATCTTGCTGGCCCAGGTACTTTCCTAATGTTTAAAAAAAACATTAGGAAGTATAAATCCAGAGTACAACTGGCATCAAAATAGTAATTAACTTGGAAACAGGTTGTCTAATTTCTTAGTGTCTCATTCTGTCTAGCTTTTACCACAAGTCACCATAGCTGGCACGAGCATTTCTACCTTACTGTTTTGGAGGCTAAGAACCACAAGAGCTTTTGGTGTCTAGGGCCAGTTCCTAGATGACCATGTTGTTGCATTTCATGGAAGGGGCAGGACAGCTTTCAAGGGTCTTTTATGAGAATTACTTAATTCTGTTTATGACAACTCCACACTCATGGCCTAATCACCTAAGGCCCATCTCCTAATACCAAGATGCTGAGGTTTAGGATTGGGACTTTGGGGAGGGGACACATATAGTCCATCATTGTTAGAGTTATATCCATAATATATTGGCATAGCAAGGTATTAACGTAATACCCAGTTTTAATCTTACTAAAGTGGTATAGTTACTCATTGGTGAATGCCAGACTATGTGATTATGGAGCTATTTACTTAAGAATAAAAACATTTTATGACAATTTCTGCACCATAAAATTTTGGGGGGGGGAATAGCTTTTGAGCTGTTAGGTGTAAACATTTCTGTTGTTCCTAAATTAAGTTCTGCATTTTTGAGATCATATAAACATGAAAGAATTTAGACTGTAAACATGATAAAGTCTAGCCTAAGACCCCAGTCAAGAATAGTTTTTTTGTGCCTTCATTTTTAAAAAGAAAGTTCTGATATTATGTGAGTGTGAAAAACACTAATATGTATTTTTTGTTTATTTTTGTGGTTTTTCAAGAAAGGGTTTCACTCTGTAGCCCTGACTGGCCTTGAACTTAGAGATGCACCTGCCTCTGCCTCCCAAGTGCTGATATTAAAGGTGTGTGCCACCACCACTGGTATAAATATGTATTTTTAAGAATGCTTACATTACCAATTCTTTATGGATGACTTCTTTTCAACTAGTGTCTCCTGTAGTTCTTGCCTCAGTGTATGTATACTTCAGGAACGTCACATCTAACTGGGTCTGTGACTGACTGAAGTAAATACTTAAAACAATACTAAAGCCCAGGTTCGGTTCTATCTACTTAATTGATTTTGCAACAACCCTGCCATCTACAGTGAGGGACTGGTATTGGCATAGATATATTTTTATAGTGTGACAGTGCCTCCATGTGGGCATAGAGCCAGCCCAGTGTGCTGGTCAAAATCTGTATGTCTAAAGCAGTGCTTCTCCACCTAACACTGTGACCGTTAATACAGCACGGATCTCAGCTTTCTAATGTTGTGACCCTTTAATGTAGTTCCTCATATTATGGTGATCCCCCAATGATAGTTATTTTTGTTGCTACTTCATAACTAATTTTGAGACTATTATGAATCTTAATGTAAATATCTGAAATGCAAGATGACCTGATATACAACCCACGTGAAAGGGTCATTCAACCCCCAAAGGGGTCACTACCCACAGGTTGAGAACCACTAATCTAAATGAATGCTTCTCTCTCTCTCTCTCTCTCTCTCTCTCT
>LOJH01022057.1:0-14958 GCA_001685095.1 Ellobius talpinus
TTCTGGGAAGGAGGAAGCTGATTCCTCCCAGTCCTGCGCAGACCACTGAGGAAGTAGGATATGATCTGCCAACTGAAAAAGGTACCAAGACATATGGCTAAAATAGATAAGAATAATGGGTTAATATAAGCTACAAGAGCTAATAAGTAGCCTGACCTAATGGACCAATCAGCTTTGTAATTTATGGAGACCTCTGTGTGATTTTCTTTGGGGCTTGCCAGCTGTGGGTTACCAGGGGGGACAGAAACCCCAGCAAGCAAGCCCCTTCATGTTACAGTTTGCCTCATTTCCTTAGCTAATGTATATACTTGCTGAGCTTTCTCACCAGCACTATCTTAGTTACTTTTCTATTGATGTATAGAGCCACCATGACAAAGCATGGATCTTGGGTATTAGCAGAGAACTTACATCTGATCTGTAAGTTTATGACAGAGAGTGACAGATTTTTGGCTTGGCATAGGCTTTTGAAACTTCCCAGCATACTTGCAGTGACACCACCCTTCCTTCAACAGGGTCACAACTCCTAACTTTTCCCCAAACAGTTGAAACAAATGAGATCCACACATTCAAACATATGTCTACAAGATCATTCTCATTCAAACCACTGGCCCCAATTTGTATTTAATCCCCTCTGTTATCTTCAGTCTTGTTTATATTACAAGAAGACCAGGCAACATAAATCACAAGAAATTTATTGACTGTGAAGACAATGCCCAACTTTGTAAAAGAGTCACATAAAACAATGAAAAAGAAATGTTCAGCATGTAACGATAAAACAGATCTTAGCAAATAAAATTCAACCTAAATGACAGGAAAAAATAGATTGTCCCTCTTAGAGAATATATAATAAACAAAATGTTGTCCATTTGTGGTCACACAGAAAAATATGGATGCATGTACCTCTAAGGGCCCAAACATATTTGTCATTTCTTTATGGCAATAAAGTATTGCTACTATGCACAGAATGCATACATGCATAAGAACAAAGCCATTGTGTTAGAAGAATGTTTTCTCATAAGCTTTTAAATGATATGTTTAGAGCTGGATTTACTAGTTTTTTTGGTTATCAAATAGTGTTATTCATCTAACCCTTCATTAGCTAATTGTTTGCTAGTCTGGATAGTCTTGGCTGAGATCTCTGGAAAAACTTAGCCATGACATGAAGTCATGATAATCAGCAGACGCTAAGAACCAAGCAAGATTGTCCAAGTTCCTTTCAAGCTCATGTTGTGTTTAACTAAATTCCATTAAGCAGAGAAGACAAAGACTGGCAACAATAGGAAAGTATTGCTTTTAGAAAAAGGGTGTAAAGTCAAGAAGAGATGAAGAGTCAAAGTTGGTAATATATTCAGACTACTGTAATTATATAAGGCTAGATTTTAGAACTGCAAGGAAAATCAATAAATCATTTATTATGTGCAGACATTTTAATATATTTCTTTTAGTAAGTGACATGTTACAGAAAAGAAAAATGAAGTAAATATTTGAAGCCAGAAAAAATAGACACAGTCTTCCAGTGACAACATGTTATGTTTGCCTACTTCCTTTAGACACACTGTGAATTTAAATTTATCAAGTAAAAAAAAAACGAGTATGATTTTTCATCTATCATAAAGTTATAATGCTAAAAAGCTTTGAGATGTTAAACAGGTTAAAAGGCAGATGTGAAATGGAAAAGTTATTTTTCAATGAGGTGCATGATTAGATGACAATACGCAAAATAGAATAGCAATTTTTACAATGTAACAAAACTAATGGAACAAAAAGTGACTAAGAACCAAGAGGTACAGAGGATCTATAGAGCACTTGCCTAGTATGTGGGAGACTCTGGTTTGACACATGTAATGGTTAATATTGGTTGCCAACATGAGTGCATAAAGACATAAGGAATCTATTAAAAATTAAGGAACTGTGCATGCATGTGAGGGATTTAGTTTATTCTAGAATTTGAGATGAGAAGACCTATCCAAAGTGGGCCACAAGTTCTGATGGCAGCCTATAGAAAAAGACAAGAAATAAAGAGGCATTTGTTTTGTGATTGCTTGTTCTCACTCCCTCTGGCAAGTTCATTTATCTTGTTGTTGCTTAGGAATGCCATTACAGGGATTATTACCCACATTTTCTAACACAAACAACAGCTTTCTAGGAATCGCCTGGCACTCCAACAACTTGTTGGGATTGCTGATACATCACATCTTGTGAATCTAGAAACTACTGGATTCTCAGTCTTTCTGTTAGGACACACACATCATTGGACTATTCTGTCCACAGCCTGCAAACCACTCTAATAAATCCATTTGTGTGTGTGTGTGTGTGTGTGTGTATGCATGTGCATTTCATCATTGATGTTCACCTAGAGATGCTGTGGATTGCCCCAGAAGCATGCAGATGTCCGGAAAGCCCAGTACCATCAAACTACTCCCTGACTACAACTTCCAAACATTGTAAATATTTCAATGATTGTATTATTTTGAGCTTTGTGTTATAATGTAATTCTATCTAAGAAATCATAAAAATTAACTGAATTCAAACTGGCAAAATGCTGCATATTTTCAGATTCTTAAGTGTGTGCTCTTCCATTTTCAATAAATCATGATTATCACAGAGACTGTTTACTTAACAGAAAGAGGAGTGGAGCTTTGGTAATTATTGGGTAGGCTGACAATCAATACAACACTATAAGCACTGATGTATGTTGAGGCCCAAGTTCATTCTAAATTGTCTGCTTGGTTAAGTATTGACCATGTTAATAGCACAACTGCAGAGCCTCACACCTCTCCAGTGTTTCTGGCATATACATTCAGCTCCAAGTGTCTAGTTCATTTGCTCTTCAAGAATGTGCAAATATTTAGACATTTATTTCCTCTTTAATAATGTTGTTTTCTTTTATCTCTACCTATCCACAGACATCTTATGATATTTTCATGTTTCTACATTATTCTTATTTTTTCATTCATTTTCAAAACATTGCACTTCTACTTTTTAATTCACCTACTTTCTATTTGCATTCTTTGTCATCTTTTTCTTATGGGCCCTACTTCTATTGTCATCTTTTTTCTTATGGGCCCTACTTTCTTCTGGCTCTTTCTAATTTTTGGGTCCATTCATTTTGATGTGACATCAACACATATTTATTAGGGTGTTATCTTTGAATATTTTAGTCACTACTAACTCCATTTCATAATTTCAATGCTAGCTAAAACCAGAGTGAGCCATGTGTGGTGATATGAAGCTTTAATCTAAACACTCAAAAAGTTTATACTTTTATCTATATATGTCAATATTTGATACATTTGAAGTAGGATGTTAAACAAGAATGTTGCTCAGAAAATGCTAACCTTCATTATTATGATTATTATTTATAAGTGTTATTCTAGCTTGGGCTACATAATAGACTATCTAAAGTGATTTAATAAGTCAGGGAGTAAGCAGAAATTTCTATGCATTTCCAAAAATTTTCTAATAATATCCAAATACCTAAAAGCAGAGAATTTCAATTGAAAGTTTAATTCTTACTTCCAAACACAGAAGAACAGTAAGACAAGATTTCACGCATGTATATTTGGGCTGTATTGAAAGGTCAATGAAGAGAAGTTTGAGAAATTAAAATATTGCAAAGGGATATGCCCTTTTGATTGCTTTTGATATTAAAGAGTTTTTGAGAATTTTATTATTCCTTTATTGAGATCATTCTCATCCATCTTTTCCCTACTCCAACTTTTCTAGTCATAAAAATTCAAGACCTCTTTTACTACATTAAAGTTGATATGTATGCATACTTATATTTATGAATATATATATGAACATGGATGGAGTGATGGCTCAGTTGTTAAAAGCACTGCCTGTTCTTCCAAAGGTCCTCTGTTCAATTCTTAGTAACCACATGATGTCTCACATCCATCTGTAATGAGATCTGGTGCCTTCTTGAGTAAGAGACTGCTATCAATTTAATGTTTCCCAGATGTATTTGTGTCTAGGGATTTTACAACTAACTCAGGAGCTTATTCCTGGAGAAGCCTGATTCTCCCACTCTTTGCAGTCATTAATATATGTAGTTCTTCATGTAGCATTCAGACCTTGTGAAATTTCTGTAACTTTATGTGGAAATTAACCCTTTTGTTAATCAACCAACTGAAAGAATCCTTCTTAAAACTTTTCATACACATTTGAGATTATAACCTATGATATTCTAAAAGCATTATATTCTATATACAAATGTTATGCAGAGACAATGGAGTTTTCACTTGGTTTATAATTCCATGTTTTAAGAATTAATTCAAAGTATGAGTATTATAATAAGAAATTACAAAACCATCTCAAAATTAAAGCATTGTGGTAAAAATATGGATGTATGTTATAATAAGAGACTGCATAACCATCACAAAATTAAGACACATTCCCAAGACTGCATTGCCAAATTAGATATCTCTTCATCATAGATAGTGAAAGTTGCTTTATAGAGTGATATATGACATTAATCTCGAATTCCTAAGGCCTTTTTTTCTTAAGTACATAAAAAGATGTTTGGTAGAGAAAGCAATATATCAAGGCTTATCTGAAGAAACCTTGTGGCTTAACAAGTTATTATGTTTTCCTTGGGAGAGAAGGCTTGTAGTATAAAAGCACATGTTTGAGAGTTCATTTCTTTCATTTCTATGATGCAGATATCATCTTTAGTGAGTTCTATTATCACTCATACATAAATTCATGATATTCCCCAAACTCTACTGCTCAGCTCTATTATATGCAATCTGGGTTCTCAGTAAAATACAAAAAATAAAATTAAAAGCAGCAGTACTACTTAGAATATTGTTTATGAAAGGTTATTAATGCTCAATTGAAACTGTAGTTTCAGCATGCCAATATATTTATGAACAACTTTAGATCATAGCTATCTGTAGATATGGCAAGGATTTCTTCATGTTTTATGAGGAATTTACTTTATATAAGTTACTTATGATCCTCTCCTCACTCAAACAGTGTATAGAAAACAATACAAAATACAGACCAGACAAACAAAAACAATAGAGAAACCTAAAATAGAATGTTTAAGTGAAAATAGTACCTTCCAAAATGATTTAGTTCTGAAACATTGATATGTGACAGACTATTGCTTCTTTTGGAAGCCCAGGTTATGTATCATTAAAATTTAAATCAAAATATTACTAATTGAGGTAAAATTTTATGAGCATCAAGTGAAAGATATCAGCTAGTAACTAGCAAAACTAAATTTTTAAAACTCAGCTTGTAAGTTTCATATTTACTATAAATATTGAAATGATTGAATTTGTAAACTCCATTGAAAAGCTCCTTTAAAATTAGCATGTATAATTTTAAATGATGCACTATAACTAAGAAATTTGCTTCTTCCAAAATTGCCCTATTTATACTCATCACTTTCACTATTAAGGACTCCACAAGACCTTTTATCTTGAATTTATTTGTCAATGCATAACTTGTATTTTTTAAGCAAATGTATTAACTTATATCACAATAATAGTAACATCAGCTATTAATATTTTAAAATACTTGGAGAAAGGGAATAAATTATTACTCCAAATTGTAAATTTCCCTTTACTAAACATGATTGTGTGCATGTTCTAGTCAAGTGGATTTTTAGCTGGTGGCTTACAAAAAAATTTACATCACTTGCTCTCTATTAAAGGAAAGTAAGAGTTTTTTCCTTCCTGAAACAGCTTTGGTTTCTCTTGTGAAACAAATCTATTGGTATTATTAGAGTCAAGAATCCTGGCATCTCTAAGATGAGAAATGTATACACTCTTTTTAATTTAACATGAACATTTTAGATTCTTTTGCTTCAATTTTGTTAAAATTCTCACATGAAATAGTACTGTATTTAAACTTGTAAATGCTAAAAACAATTAAAACTTCTATGAAACATTGCAACAGTTTAATTGGTATGTAGTAGTGTAAAGTATTCTTTTTATTATTTTTGATACTGTCATCTTCCTACATGAAATGTTTTTCATGTCTACTTCATTAAGAGACAATGTCTTCACTATAATTATTAGGTTACTAGTGGTAGACAATCGATTAAAAATTTTAAATTTGATGCATGTTTACATCATATGTTTCGCTTGACAATTGCTTTAAAAGAATAACCCCCCCAAGTGAGCATCGCTATATTATTGTATAGCACGTAATTTTGTGCAAGTGCAGATGTACTTTTAGTCACTGTTCTATGGCTGTGAAGAGACACCATACAGAAGCTATAATAGGAGAAAACATTTCGTTGGGAATTGGCTTACATTTTCATAGATTTAGTTCATTATCCTCCTGGCAGAAAACATGGTGACATGCAGGTAGATTCAGGACCAGAAACTAAGAACTACATCTAATCTCTAAGTAGAGAGAATGCTAGACGCTGGGGTTGGCATGGGATTTTGAAACCATAAACCCACACCAGTGATACTTTTTCTCCAATAAGGGTATATCTCTTAATAGTGCTACTCTCTGATTACTGAGCATTTAAACATCTGAGCCCATGAGGGTCATTTTGATTCAAATATACATATGGTTGAATATAAATGAAAATATATATGTATATAATTTTTTTCACAATAAATAAAAGGATCTAAGTGGAAGATATCATTTAACTACAGTGAAATAAGTGGTTAAAATGATTACTCTATAACATAGACATGAAATCCCATTGTTTATTATATAATAATTATAAAAACTTTTTTGATTTTATATATTTTCTTCTGGCTTATTCTTCAAAATACTGTATGCTATAATTATTTGCTACTATTAAACATTAATTCAAAATAACATTGATTAACATTGGAATCATTTTTATTTAGATATCATCAAATAATGTATCATTATCCATGCCCTAGGTTTATAATTTAAATGTTCATTATTGTATTTGTATAATACTTTGATGGTTGAGGATTATAAAGAACAATCTCAGTAGAAAAAGCATGTCTTAAATTAAATTAATGGTTGAGCAATTTATCCAATATGCATTTATTACATATAACCAAGTGACATTATCAAGTGTTTTTATTGACAAACAAAAAAAGAGGTAACAGGTAATGTTAACTCTAAGTGATTACAATATTTTAGAACACCTTATTATAGGACAGACAGACATACACCATAACTGCATAATAAGTTTTTCTGAGTTGAAATCATATCACATAACACCTGAACACTGGAAAGGAAAAGAAAAATAGCAGTAAATAAAGTCTGGGCAGTCTGGTCAAACATGCTTAGGTTCATACATTCAACATTAATTTAAATATGAACTGTGTTTATTTATGTTTGGTATAAATGTTAATATATCTGTAGATTGAGGTCATAAATAAGAAAGAATTAATGCATTAACTATATACTCTGTAGCATTTGCTATCCTAAATTTTCCACATGAATTATCTCAACTCCACACCTTATTAGTGTACTATTGTCATATTTAATTTATTAACAAGGTAATTAAACATTGATAGAATTAGTGTCCATACTTTTCCTATGTTATAGTCCTATACATATAGTACAAAAAACAAGTGAAATATTTAGGTTATAGATGGAGATCATGAGCATCTTTTCACTATTTTACAGTGAGTCAGTATCAGTGCTTTGCTTGGTTCACACTTGTATGAACTGGACCGATCTCCACAGATGGAAACACAAGAGGCACTGACTTACTGTGGATGTTAAAAAGAAGGCCTTTCTGTTTCTCAGAAATAACAATGATGTCTATGGAAACAGAGAGTCCTCATGTAAATGAAGGAGGCTCTTTTGTAATGTATTTGAGCTTTATCTCTTTAATAAATTTCCCTTGAGAGTTGCTTAATCACTGACTTCTCTGCTGTCAGTAGTAGAAAAGCTAGGAATATTAACTGTGTTTATTTTGCCCAATAAGTTTGTGCAAATTAAAGTTAAATAAACAAGATAGCAAGACACGATAATCTAAGCATGACCAAAGTATAATTGAACACATTCATCTGTTCTATGTGTCCTCTGAGGAAGTAAGACTTTTAAGGATATTACCTAATCTTTTAGGCTATAACTTTTTCGTTCGCATTAAAAGTAAAGAAATAGGCAATGTATGATACTGCACAAAATAGTTCATTCCAGATGGAATGAATAATGAAAAAATATAAGTTATAAAAATCAAAGAATAAAATAACGTCTCAGTATTCTTCTTTGTTATTTCCACTGACATTAATATGAAATGCTATGGTAATGTTTCTCAGTTGCTCAAAAAACAAGTTCTTTGTCATTCAGAATAGTCAGAAAACAAAAGCCCATTTAAATTTGTTTGGAAACTGTCTAGAACAATGCTTTGCCTTTAAATACTTAAATCTTTCATATAGGTTGTAACATGTCAAATATTTGATTATGTATAATCTGGAATGAAGATTGGGCCCTATAATGAACTTGTTCCATGATATATTTTTTAACTATTTCCATTAGTGCACAGTGAATACAAAAATCATAAATTTCCCCAAGTATAAAATTTAGATTGTGGATAAAGACAAACCTATTCAGACATCTGACCCTTATGATTTCAAAACCAAGATGAAACCAGTTCTTAAAGTTTGCACATGTAAAATGTAGATTTGGAATTTTTGCAATATATTCCATACTCAGCAGCACATTCAAAATGCTAGCTGTTTTATCATGAATATTTGGTATTGGTTATTAAAATTTTATATTGAAAGTAGCAGTGACCAAGGACCTTTTACTCACTGAAGTCACACCACACAGAAAGTACAGTGCTCTGTACTATGTGATGGATGATGTATAAAAGAATTTAGCAGAATGATAAAACTATAGTTTTATATAACAGCATTAATGGTTATGGTATAAAAGAGATCCACAAGACCAGACACAATGTAACTTCTACTTCATTAGTGAGGACATCCAATTCCTCATCCCTTTCTTCACAATGAAGAACAGTACTTATGGTTCTGAACCAAATGGAATATTTAAATTTTCCTTATATGACAGTTGAATAGGAAAGTTGTAAAACTAAAGGAAAATGTGAACAGGACTTTACTCTGTATTGTTCAGTTTTACATAATATTAGAGACATTCTAATCTCTCAATTTGTGCCTTTTATGATTTTAGTTTTTAAATCATTTGATAATGTCGATGGAATGCCATCCATTCCTTCTATGAGTAGGAAGTAAAGGTCCACATCACCACACTGTGTAGTTATTTTTAAAATGGGCAAATTGTTTGATTTTGTTTGGGGACTTGCTCTATATTTTCTTGATTTATTTTTAATTTTAATTTTTAATGTTAAAATTATTATATTATTTCCCTTACTTTTCTTCAACCTCTCCCATATTAACCTCCCTCCTTGCTTTATCTCATGCAAATGGACTCCTTTTCTATGCTTTTTATATGCATGTGTAGCATTTTTCTATGAATATATTTATACTTATATAACCAAGTACACACATATATATGTATGTACATATGTTCATATATGTATGTTTGGTGTACTTACATACAACTTAAATATATTATATATATACTTATGTTTACATATATGTAAAGATATATACACCTTATAACAGGGTGAATTTGTATTTCCAAATGCACACACACAAACACAGACATATATTGTTTGTGTGTGAGTGTATATGGTACACTTAGATATATCTCTAACCTTTTCAGTCTGTATAACATCATTTATATCCATGTTTTCATGCTGATCATTTGGTATTATATATCCAGCAAACCAGGGAAAGTCTATTTTATCTACTTTCAACATTCCTAAATTGCTCATAGACCTTTGGAGTTGAGGCCTCTTGAACTTTTCCCCTTCCACGAAAGCATGCCATCCTTCAGGTCTTGTTTAGTCAGTCACTTTGAGGAGACTTTGTAGGTTTATCTTCTCTTGACATTTCTAGGATATAAAATCTCATGTAAAACGTAATCTTCAAGTTTGTGAAAAATGATGTTTGTGTGCACGTGTGTGTGTGTGTGTGAGAGAGAGAGAGAAAGTACAAAAGTGCACGCTGATGTAATAAGTGCATGTTGAATCCTTTGGAGCTAGAGTTATAGGAAATTTTGAGCTGCCCAAACTGTGCGCTGGGATCTAAACTCTGGTACTCTGCAACAGCAGTAAGTGAACTGAAGTGCTGGGTTGTCTTTAAAGTCCCTGACAGCTAATTTATAACTTAGTCTATGCACTTTCATGCATTAAATCAAAAAGAAACTAATTAAATATTTTTATTAACATTAACTTTAAAAAAAACTGATTGGATAAAAATAGTAAATTAAAACATTTACTTAAATTTGCAGTCAGTTTTGAGGTACATATGTTAAAAATTCCAATCAGTAAATAGAACTCTCTTATTTTTCCCATGAAAAAAATTTACTGGGTAATATTTCAGTTTCTCATTTGTATTTACCTGCTTTTCACCTGTCGAGAAGCAATATTTTGTAGGTGTGTAGGCAGTATACATAAACATTTGGCTGTAGCTATACAAACTTATGTTGGTTTATATACCATGTGGCTATTTAACCTAACATATCATAAAACAAATGCCTTTATATATGCCTATAATCTTAGTGCTTCACAAAATTTTGCTAAGAACTAGACAATACACAGTGTAGGTTTTTTGAGAGTATGGGCTCAGTCATGTGTTATTGTTATTATTTGTTTGCTGATATATAACTTAACATGTTTCTTTTAAAGAAACAGAAAATCAATGCAGTGCATACCAGGAGCTTGATTGGTCTCTCACATCATGGTTTAGAGATTCCTCAAGCATGTACCACCACATCACCCTAAATATTAAGGTAAGGACTAGGGCTGCATAATACTTGGGTTTCACCTGCTTGCCTACGGGTTAATTCTCACTTAAATGAACACATCTGCATCCGTAAATGTATAATAAATACTGAAAAATACTTTTTTATTAGAAAATCATGATTTAATATGAACAATTTTATTAACTGTTAAGGATGAAATAAAATAAATGGCAATAGTTACATGTTAATTATTTAATAAATTTCATGAATCTTAAAGACCTGGGATTTCTGTGAGAATCAGTATTTGTCTGCATTTTACCATTTCGGTTTGAAGAACTTTTGACCTTGTCACCCCAACAGAAATCAAATAACACATTTTAGTATGAACATGGGACAGAAAAAACAAAACTAGTCCATGAAATGTTATCAGAGAATAGAATGCTGGAAGTTGGAGCTAGGCACACTGTTATAACCAGATTGTATCTGAATTTTACTGCCCATAGAAGCTAATTTCAGAGCTACCCCATATGGTGGTAAAATTAATAAAATCTTTCATGCATATTTCAAAACATCCAAAAAGCCATCTGGCTAAAAACTATTATCCCCTTCGTTAGTGTCTTTATTGTGAATTTTACAACCCAATGCACCATTTATATACAAGAAAAATGGTTTATCTTTCACATTTAATTATTAAATGACTAAAATCACCTGAATTTTGGAAAACATATAAGTTTGATTAAGATCATGCCCAGATGCCAAATGGAGTGAGGTTAAATTCATTACGTTTAAAACAAAACACTATTGACTTGAAATAAACAGGTATCTTAGCTGAAAGTAGCATTTAATTTGCATTATATTTCTGTAATGATTCTTCAATTAACTGTGTGCATATAGTCTCAATTATATCAAGTCACTGTCATAAAAATGCATGTATAACAATTGTATGAAGTATGTAATAGGTGAAGCCAAATACTGAGAAAATTTCCTGATGTGATTATGTTTGTTATTAAATATAAAATATCGACAAGGAAATATTAAGAAGAATATCAGTCACTGGAAATTATAAGAATATTGGACACATCTATTAAAGTCTCCTTATATTTTATGATTTTTCTCTATATTCTAGAAAGGAAAACAACTTAGAATGATCATATATATGGTAATAAAAATTAATCTTTAATTGATAACTATAGAGGAATATAAAGGCTTAATATTTTAGGGAAGCATTTTTCATCCCCTTATTACATATATATCAAAAAGCATTCTAGTGCATTTTTCTTTCATGAGATCAAATTGAAGCCATGAAAATTACGGAATAATTGTAAGTTACTGTAATAAATACAAAGTCACTTGCTTAAAATGGAATATACAAACTACAGAATGTTTTGCCATTTTGTCCTGGAGAACTACTAACTCTAAGTAATGATGTAAATACCTGTGTAGAGTTTTCAGGATAATAAAGAACAAGGAGTGTTATTTATACCCTTTTGTTGAAATAAGAAATGAGGCAATATCTTTGTTAACACATAAAAATATAAGTTAAGTTACATCTCAATGGTTCTTTATAGATGCAGAATAGCAAACATGGGTGCTTACATCAGTCTATCTATCATTACTGTAATAAAATTCTTGTGACTGAGTGATTTTTAAAGGTTAATTTTAATTCATATTTCTAGATATGTAATATTGAGATGCATACCTAATTATGATCATACTTGCACAAATCTAAGGCATTACTGGGCATCATTTGGCAGGAGACATTAAAAACAGATATACATGTATGTCTTCATTATAATTATTCAATCCTAAAAGATACTCTCTAAGGATAATTTCTAATCCCAATTCTCCTTAATTTTCTACCGCTGAACAGAAAAATAAATACCTGAATAAGTTACCACATTCTTAATACCTCACAATTGGGATCCAATTATAATTTATAAGACTTTGCGAGATATTTTCAAGCCATACTGACATTGCAAGAATATTAAACTCAGCTCAAATGGACCTAGAGTAAAATTGTAAACATAATTAACATTTGTACCAATCTGAAACATTCCTCCTCCAAATCAAATGAATAGTTCCTAAGAGACTCGGCACTGTCCTACTTATTAGTATATCTAAAGATGTTCTGAATGCATAAGAATATTTGATAAACTGGACTGACCTGAAAACCTATAATTATAATCAGCATATGTTTTGTGATTAAGAGTTGTGTGCTATCAGGTTATTAAGACTACTGTATCAAAAGAAGAGAGCCAATACAGAAGAGACACTAATGCTTGTATTAGAAAAAGGGGCCTTTGCTTCTTAGAAATGATGGCATGTTTGATAGTAGCAGCAGAGGAGATATATCAGCAGGTCTAGAAATGAAAAACTGAGAATATGGAAACAAAACAAGATCCAGTAGGACTGACTTTCTTACCAGCCCCACAAAAAGTACAGGGAGCAATCAATAACAATTAATTGTGAAAGACTAAACTGCACTAAGTATATACAAACACATACATACATACATAAATTAACAGTTGGTGAAAACAAAAGAAACCATTAAACTGAAGGAGAACAGGGTTTGGAGGAAACAGAAATATAATTAAATTATAATCTCACAGGGAAACAAGCAAAAAATATAACAACAAATTGTATGCAGAAGGATTCAAAATGTTCATTAATGATGTTGCATCTTGAAGCATCCTTAGGAATTAGAAGCTGGAGACAGTAGGTATGATATTAATAGCTCTGTTAGAAAAAAACTGATTAGAACAGTGTATACAGATCAAAGATTGTCTGAACTACATTCAAATAAATCAGAAAAATTACATGGGATATTTTTGCTCACAAGAGAGGAGTTAGTCTGGAAAATACAAAGGCATTCTCAGACAAAAGTAGGGAACTCATTCTTACTAAAATTCACATCTATACTTATCATTTGTACCTAAACTATATAATAGCAAAATGATACTACATTCATAAATATGAACAAATATCTAAGATATGCAAAATTACTTTCCAGAAATGAATTTCACTATAACATATGTGAATAAATGTATTTTCTTCCTTTAGATTATAGATATCTTACTTTCAGCTACATGGTAATAACTATATATTCATAAAATTTCAAGGCATACTTTTTAAATAGAATACATGGTATACCCTTCATTCCTTCAAAAGTCATGTAAAATAACCTGAGAGTATTTCTCTGCTTCCCATATCTGTATTTTGTAGATTAGCTTCACATGTATTAAATGTATAATGCATGTACTAATAGTAACAATATATGTGACCAATTAATTATAGATTATTAAGACATAATGAGAGTTGGGTATATAGACTGGTGTATATGTACTATCTAAACACCGAATTTGGAAAGAAACAATGCAAACAATTATGAAGGGCAAATGATTTCAATAAATAATTGTGTCAGTATATCAGCAACAGTGATATAATAATTTTTGGTGGTAAAATTAGAAACAATATAAAGCCACACTTCCTAGTTTTGAAAATCAGAACCCATTGCCTTTCTCTTTGAGGATTTTAGTCTTTTTCCCATACTATAATTATAAGAGCTACAGCTCTTGCCCATTATTCCTGTTGTAAGGGATATTTTCTGTTACTAGCTGGTTGTCCTGATGTTATTAGAGAACACAGCAAGTCAATAAGTACATTAAAGAACATGTGTGCTAGAAATGGTTGGAGGTTCTCTGACCTAACCATTATTTATATTTATATAGCCACATTATACTGATTTCTCTAACACAGCAAGTGTAAGAACAGACAGCTGGTAGGCTGTTAAGTCCTTGTAAGAAGTTGGTTAAGTGACTGGGAGATGTTTCAGTCCACAAGAGCTTCTTGTACAAGATTGATGACATGACCCTAGCATAGTGGAATGCACCTTTAATTCCAGCACTCTGAAGACAGACAAGCTCTGTTAGTCTGTGGCCAGTCTGGTTTATGTAGAGAGTTCCAGAACAGCTAGGGCCACACAGAAAGACTCAGTATTTAAATAATTATAATGAGTACCTGAACTTGGCACCCCATCAATGGAATAGAAGCCAAGTGCAGTGCAAACATATAACTTCAGTTCTAGAGGAGGTATCTGGCAAATCAGTGTCTCACTGGTCAAACAATGTAATAAGAGGGGCCTGCTTGTTGGGGTTTCTGTCCTGCCTGGTTCCCCACAGCTTGCAAGCCCCAAAGAAAATCACACAGAGATCTCCATAAGTTATA